>LGRX02000629.1:0-30483 GCA_001247695.2 Cymbomonas tetramitiformis | reverse complement strand
TTTTGCTTCTGCTTCTTCTGCTGCTGGCTCTGGCAGGGCTGCTGCTGGCGCCAATGCCGTCAGGATGCGGTAGGTTTCGTCATCAAAGTCGACGCTCTCTACCGCCGATTGCTTGGGGACTTGGAACTCTTTAATTACACTGCACCAGATGCTTATGAGAATGCGGCAAATACTGGTCCACTCGCACCAATGTGAGCACCGCCTTCATCAGCAAGTTCTCTGAGTAGTTTCAGAGAACCAACCGGTCGTTGTCCTCGTCCGATTTCTCGAGTCCAGCGGGCTGCTGGACCCCGTCCTCGTCCAGCTTGTACCTAACCTCAAAACCGTTCTTAGTTGCGAAGGTTGTGTACTTCTTCTCTGGGTCCTCTGCGGCGGGCTGTGCGCAGTCGATCTGCATTTCGTCCTCTTGGTCGTCCTCCTCCTCGTCCTCCTCCTCCCCTTCGTCCTCCTCCTCCGCCTCCTCCTTCTTCTCCGCCGCGTCCTCCTTTTTCCCTCCACCGGAGAAAATATCATACAATCCTGGTTTTGTGCCTCGTTTCTCCGCCTCCTCCAGCTTATGCACGAACTGGGTTTGCGTCACCGGTTTCGAAAATTGCCACGACGCCAGGTTGCGGTAACACGCCGCGTCATCCGGCGTGTAGTGTTCAAAACAGTTCTCAATGATATCGTAAGTGAGCAACAGCTCCGACCCCGTCCCCGACAGTTGACTTTTGTCCCCCGAAATGGGGAAAATCGTTTCCAGCTGCTGGTCCGTCAACAAGCGTTTAAGGATCTTGGAGCAGGTTCGGACCTCTCGTGTGCCGCTGTTGTCAAGGTCTTCCACCGATTGCGCTTTGAAGCCTTCACCAAAGAGTTTTTCGTCAGACATGATTACGTAGTATGGTAAGTGAGAAGAAAGAAGATAAAAAGTTGGGTCCAAAGAAAAGTATACTTGCGATAGTGAAAATCAATTCTTGAAGATAGCATATCGCGAGTACCGCACTAGTACCACACTATTAACGTACTACTCACGCCACTAGTCCGCACTAGTCGCGTGACTAGTGCGAAGTCAGATCGCACTAGTGATGTGACTAGTGCGATCTGACTACATGTTACGCTTGAAAGGCAATCAAAAGCTCGAAACGCTCGCTCGAAAGCCTGGAACGTCGCGCCGGTTAGTAGTTCTCAAACTTTGAAACTTAAACATTTGAGAAAGCGTCAAGTCGCTAAAGCGGGAAGGAAGGAAATATGTTTTGCTCGTGGTGCTCTGAAGGCGAATCTGAGCTTAGCGCTTCGTCTAATTCTTCTGGTTCAGAAGATTATTACTATGAAACGGTGAAAGACTTTCTAGGCAAGACGAAAACCATCAAGCCAAGAAAGGCGAAGAGTTCCGAACCGGAAGCAGAACCCAAAACGTCGGGATATGGGCCCAACGATACTGCGCCGGAAAGCTTGACAAAGATCGGGGATCTGATGGACCCCGCCAACGAATGCAAGTGTGGGAGGCGCTGTCTGTCCCAATTCGAGTATCGTCCCGTGCAGACGTACTTACGTGAGAAGTCTACGCTGAACGGTCGCCATTTCAAGGAGAACATCATCGCGGAGCTTACTCGTGCGCGTAGGTTCAAGCCCGGATCGCAGAAGCTTGAAATAGAGATGTTCGGCTCGCTGACGTTCCTGGGCAAGAAAGTCTGCAAGGATGCGTTTCGACGACTGCACTTTATTCCCGAAAGCACATGGTTCAAGTGGCACGCGCACGTGTGTGGGGGCGGCATGCTGGAGAGCACAAGCAGGAGGAATGCGACGCTGTACAACGACCCGACGAACCTGAACTGGACTTATTCTTGGAGTACGCTGCTCACGAGATTTTGCCGTTGGCGGAGCCACAACCTCAAAACGGCAAACTCCAAATGATTCCGATCCGACCAGCCGATTGTTATGCCGCATACAAGCTTATGCGTCGCGGCGTTTATCAGGTTAAAATCACGCTGTTTCGCAAGTATCTGCGCGAGTACCTCCGCGCGAAGCATATTACCATGCGCAAGCGGAAGGATTGTGCAGGTAAGTGCACGACATGCGAAATCTTGACGAAGCAGCGCCGTGCTGTAAAGGACATGGAGGACCTGGAGGACTGGAAGACGCTTAACGACGCGCACCGGAGTGATTATCGAATTGAGAGAGCTCAGTACAATAACACCCGTGCTGATAGTTCCAACCCGTTCGGCATCAGTGACTCGTATTGTTTCGACGGGGCGGCAAACAACAACACCGTTTGTCCGCACTTCCCCGTGAAGGTCAAGGCGATGAGCGACAAAGCTGGAAGTTTCTTCCACCTTCATCTGCAAGCAGTCGTGATGCACGGCGTCGTGTTGTGCATGTGTTGACTTATGCCATGGGTTCCTGGCAAAGACGTGAACATGTGCCTCACGACGCTCAATATTCTGCTACGGTATGTGGTGGAGAACACGAAGCGGCACTTTCGGCAAACATGCCACGTGCAAATGGACGGAGGGTCGGAAAACTGGAACCGGCATGTTTTCGCCTTCTTCTGCATCCTGGTTTACCACGGACTGTACAAAGAGATCTACCTACACCGTCTGCCCGTAGGCCACTCCCACAACGACGTCGATGGCTTCTTCGGGTTGCTGAAGATGCAGTTGTGGGGTAAGGCCGCGGATAAACTTGGCCACTGGTTTATATCTTTGCAACAATGGATAGCCTTTCTCTTTGCCTGGACGATAACAACCATCAACAAGTACACCTACGTCATCGGCTGCAACTTGGACTTCAACTCGTGGATCGACCCGCACTTGAACGAAGAGTTTGGTGGCCACGCTGGACGAGACCGCAAGGTGCATACTTGGTGCATGTACGTCGCTCCGGACGAGCACGTCCGAGCGAAGTACAAGTTTGGTGACAGGTTCAAGGAATGGCTACCAAGTGGCGTGGACGAGGATCCGAACCTTGGGCTGATTATTTGTACCAGTTACCCCGACGTCGACTCCGCCCCGGGCTATATGGACAACCCGGAATGGAAGCGCAAGGGGAAGGGAAACAAGGTATTGGACATGGAGCAAACAACGCGGAGCTGTCTATTGGGACTCCGAGCCGCAACGCCAGATCTGGTGAGCCAGCAACGACACGAGGAATTGAAAGCAACCTTCCCCTTGCCTTTGAAGGCGGAGGCCGTGCGAGAGCGACATCCCGAGCAATTACCTCCGAAGTGGGACCTTTCACTGCTGCTGACACGTGCGCATACCCGCGCATCTACAGTCAAAAGCGATGGGCTCTTGAAGACGCGGTATGCTAAGGCGGAGCAGTTCAATGTATGTTTCGACGGCGTGACGCACAAGAAACAAGCGGTGGAGAAAGAAGTCCTGAAAAATATTGACATCAACGAGGTTGTTGCTTTTATGCGCGAGGCCAAGTATTGTACTGAGCTGATTTCCAGAAGGTAAGACGACCGTTTACCAGCCTAGTGCGACCTTATTTATACCTATTATTATTTTTTGTCATTGTTGTCGTTCAAGTGTCTAAGCAAAGTCAGGTAGGTTTCTTTTTCTAGCTCCAGATCTTCCTACAACAAGGGCATTTTGCAATATCCGTGCAACTTGCCAAGTAGGCCTGGAAACAAGGGTGATGGTACAGCACGTTTTTGCAGTCACATCATAACCCTGAAACCCACGTTTCCGCAGGGAAAACTATTTCTAAGCAGACGATGCACTTGTTTCCTTCCTCTCTTTCCGAGTTGGTGGTGGTGGCGGCTTGCTCCTGTGTTGCGGGAGTCCTTTGATTCCCGGTAGAAGAAGTCGTCGCTTCGTCTTCAGGTGTCGCTGTTGTGGAGCTTTGCAACCAAGGAAAGACCTCCCGCAAGATTGTAACCTCGTCGTCCGAGTCCGTTGTTCCTGGTGTGTTCGGAACGACGGTAGAAGAGGTCGTTCCTTGTTCTTGATTTTCGCTAAAAAAACCCTCACTCATCCAGGGAAAAACTTCCCTTAAGATTCTAGTCTCGTCGTCGTGAGAGTCCGTCATTGCGGTGTAAGAGTATGCGAAGATAATACGAAGTGTATAGAGAAGTTTCAAACTACGGTTCGCTTACGCAGGTACGAGGATAAACACTTACACCGAGTGTTATCTGAGCGGAATGCTGAACTGCGGGGTCTTACGACCAAGACCAAGAAGTTGGAACGCCTAATCCAGCTTTTGAAGGCAGAAGATGCTGGTGAAGAAGCTCCCGCAGTTCGTGCAGAGGCAGAAGAAGCTGCTGAAGAAGCTCCCGCGCGCAGTTCGTGCAGAGGCAGGTGTGCGTGAAGCAAATGGAAAGAGGAGTCGGAGAGGAGATTCACCTGCTGCTCGCAAGAGGTTTTCAGGCGCACAAAGGCGAAACAGGGCGCGCAGAACTTCACCCGCCTCCGAAGGCGACAGCGATGATACTGATATGGAGATGGATCTTGCCACTCGCAGTCGGAGTCGGCAGGTTGCAGCGCGCAAGAAGAAGCCTGGAAAGCAGCCAAAACAGCAGAAACAGCCCAGCAGCAGTGAGGGCACGGATGATGGCGACGATGAGCACTCCTCCGGTGTTGACGAGAGTCTATATGACCGTGGGATGCGTTTGGCATCGCAGAAGGAACACTTGGCAGCCGACTACCGGTTCGAGGACATGACTGTGGGCAGCTATGCCGTGACCGTTGCAGGCGGGGAAGCCAGCGACAAGTGTTGGTTCAACGTTATGCTCCCGGACGGCGGTAAGTCACTCCCACTCCATTTCGTGGAGGTGGTGGGGCAGCATGCCTCACGGAAGGAGATAATCTGGCAGTTCTGGTTGCCAGCACAGTCACGGAGAACGTTCGAGACGGTAGAACAACTCTGTGTGGCTGGAGCTTTCGTACGGGGTCCCCGCACCCTTCGCATGAAGTCTACATTTGACGTGAACGAGCTGTTGACATGCTGGGATGAGACCGCAAAATCTGGTGTTCAAGGCGAAATTCCAGGTTGTGAGGAGAAAGCTGAGCTTTTAAAAGCACTGTTGGAGAACTCTGAAGAGTAAATAAGTGCAGTCAAGAGTACGTATGTGCATGCATGTACACATGTGGTTGTGCTTACACCCTAAATTGGTGTTACCACTTAGGGTTTCCCCCGCTAGAGGGCCATTTGCTCCAGAAATCTGCACGGAGATGCAAGTGCTTGATATTTTATTTGTTCAAATATGTTTTATGGCAAACTACATTATAACATAGCACGTGACGGGTCCATTAGCAAGAACCTTTACATATGTTACCCGCCCTTTGTGAATACGCGTGTGATAAAGCATAGGGTTTGAGGGGGGTTTTGGCAAAATTGTGCTGAAATCGATGAAAATATCAAACATACGATAAATAGGTGCATATTTTCCCTTTTTACTTCCATTTTATAACCTTTAATCTCGATCTAATACCATATGTGGATTTTTGGAACACTCCTCAATATGCCTAAGAGTCACGCGTAAGAATTCTGAAACCCCCGCCTCGTACGATGAGAAAAACTTCCAAAATTATAACCACCCTATTTTTTGGGCATGATATGTTTAAAATAATGTAAAACACATCAAAACAATGACCTTCAAAAAATCTTCCAATTCAAAGCGCATCTTCCAATTAAGAGCGATCGTCGTTGTTTGGTACACACCGGGTGCACGCGCACTTGGCCAGCACGAATGAGAACGTACTCGCGAATACACGCGCACCTACAAAAGGTACACAGCGGGTGCACGTGCACCGGCCTCTACTCAATCATAAGAATGGGCCGTGGCACTCACCGGGATCCGATTCCGTACGGAACGTGTACCGCATGCCGTTGAAGACGCTGGAGAACCAGGCCTGCATTTATGCATGCATTTGAGGCAGGCGAAATACGCCCCCACATCCATGCGGCATGCGCCATCCATCAAACCCTTAATGTCGAAAAGCATCTTGAAAAGCATGCATCGTAGGTTGAACGATTTCTTCTCGAGCACATCGTAACATGGCACACCTTCCCAAAGCTCTAGAAGTTGGTCCACGAAGAGCTCGTATATCGGCTGTGTGCTTTTTGGTTTCGTTCCGTTGCAAATCCCCCACAACTCCATATTCACGAACTTCCCCCGGATGGCGGGGTGCAAGCTGAGGTATTGAAATGTAACGGGGAAAACACCGCGGAGGTCCTTCCATACGGTTGCTTGCCCCATCCGCGCAGCCCAAGAGCACGACGTTCCGGGAGTCCTTAAAGAAGTTGGGGTATTTCTCCCGCCGTCTCTTCCACGCCGGCGAATCTGCAACCAAGCAAGCCGTGTGATATCATGGTTGATTGGGTACAGACTAGGGGTACACGCCGGGTACGCACGTACGAGGACCTGGTGCACCCGCTATGTACGCGGGGTTCGAGTACGCTAAGGGTACATATGCACTGGAATCTTTCGACGGGACGGGCGATTTACACACCCCACATGTAGTGCATCTCGTCTTCGGTAGGAACGTGCTTTGCATGCGCGAGCATGTCTGCCGCCAACTCCGGGTGCGCGTACATCCTCCTTAGTAGGTCCTTGATGTCCCAATAGTAGAAGGTCGTGCGCCCAAGGCGCTTCTTCTCCGGCTTCGCCATCATTTTCTCGTCCCACCGATCCGCGCCACATTTGGGGCATGTGGTGCACCCAGCATTCGACCCATCAAATCGGCAACAGCCGTTCACGCATATGTCCACAATCTTATGCGGAAGCCCGAACGCTTGGAATTGCGAGATCGCGGCGTTGAAACTTTTCGGGAGCGTGTCGCCGGGGCAAACGTTTGGAAGGCGCTCGCGAAGGATGGTCAACACATCCGTGAAGGAAGCTTGGGTAAGGTACGTTGTGCGTCAGGTTCCACTCAATCAACTCCAAGACAAGAAGTACGGTTGTGTCCTCGTTTCCCGCGTCATCCTGCAAAAACAAAGACCTAGGACACAAGTCAACATCAATAATTATGTATACATGCGGGGTACGCGTGTACGGGGCATGTACCCCTTCAGCGGGTCATATGTACCCGTGATGTACCATCACGGGTACACACCGGGTGCACGCGCACCCACCATGAACTACTCGCCAGGGATCATGGCTTGTGAACACGTACCTGACACATTTGCGCAAGCTTTTGCATTAACTCTCCCACCATGTCACTCTGACCGCCGTCATCCTGAAGCACGTCGTCCTCAAGCTTGTCGTCTTCAACCACGGGGGCCTCAACAAAGGTGTCGACAATCGGCGTAGGCCGCCCTTGCACGAAAATCGGGTGTGCCCTAATTTCGAGCATGCACTCGTCGATGGGGAATGAAATGTCCCAGATCTCCGAACCGTAATGAAGGGATATCTCAACATCATCCGCTACCAGATCGTAGTAGAAACCATTTCGCATCCATCCCGGGTATAAGGCGGTATTCGAGTGCTCGATGTTGTTAAGGATGCCGACCATATCTCCCCATGCATATGTCCTTTCATCGACCTCCGTGCCATCGAGGAGGGCCACCTTCACGACAAAATTGGCGGCGGGGGGTAGATAAGGGAGGTCATCACCCACGGGTGCCGGCGCATCTTCAACGGCGACGGCGGGCGTCTCTCCCTCGGCGAGCGTACAAAAGGGATCGGCGGCAAGGGTGCCTCTCCCTCGTAATTCTTCGCGATTCCCGAAGGCCCGGCGCCATCCGCCGGCATTTCGAAATCGGGGGGACGGAGAGGCAGATGCTCACGATGATCATGCTGATGAGGGGGTATATAAACCTTGCCGTATCCGTAAATCCTTTTGTGCCTACGCATCGTCCATACACTTACCTTCACGCATCCTTTGCATCGGAGGCACGGACATGGCGCTTTGCGCCAATCCCTTTGTCGTGCCCCGACCTCCACGGCGCCTTGTTGTCTTGAGACGCCTGCGAGGATTCCCCTGCGAGCACCTTGCACCCACGCTCACGTGATGGATCTTAAACACATGTCTTACCCTCTGGCGGGTACGCATGTACCCTGCGAGTACGCGATATCGGTGCGAACCTGGTACGTGTGCACCGCGTGAGTACCGTAAAATGCGTGCACGTCCGGTACACGTGCACCAACAACACACCGTAGACTACTTCGACGGCACGGGCAAGAAATCTCACCTCGGCGGGGGGGGCGGCGGGTCGTCGGCATCCTCCATTTCGGCCACCACGTCCGCCTTGGCGCCCGCGTCGACCGTGCGCAGGGTCTCCTTGGCCACGGCTTCACCGTCCTCCATCACGGCGTCGGCCGAGGTGATGCGCGGACCGAACTTGTTGACGTGGTGGAGCGACGTTCTCCACGACACTAGTTCCTTGCCATCGCATTTGAGGCATTTGCAAGGAATCAACTGAGGTCGGTCCCGCGTACTTCTGCGAGCACCTCGCACCCACGCGCGCGGGATCATCAACGCAGGTGGGTACCACCGCGTGGCCAAGGATCGAGTTTCAAACACAAGTTATCAACTCACTGGGTGCGCGTGTACCTTGCGAGTACGCGATATCGGTGCGATCTTGGTACGTATGCACCGCATGAGTACTGTGGCACGCGTGCACGCCCGGTACATATGCACTAGCAACACACCGCAGACTACTTCGACAGCACGGGCAAGAAATCTCACCTCGGCGGGGGGGGCGGCGGGTCGTCGGCATCCTCCATTTCGGCCACCACGTCCGCCTTGGCGTCCGCGTCGACCGTGCGCAGGGTCTCCTTGGCCACGGCTTCACCGTCCTCCATCACGGCATCGGCCGAGGTGATGCGCGGACCGAACTTGTTGACGTGGTGGAGCGACGTTCTCCACGACACTAGTTCCTTGCCATCGCATTTGAGGCATTTGCAAGGAATCAACTGAGGTCGGTCCCGCGTACTTCTGCGAGCACCTCGCACCCACGCGCGCGGGATCATCAACGCGGGTGGGTACCACCGCGTGGCCAAGGATCGAGTTTCAAACACAAGTTATCAACTCACTGGGTGCGCATGTACCTTGCGAGTACGCGATATCGGTGCGATCCTGGTACGTATGCACCGCACGAGTACTGTGAAACGCGTGCACTTACGGTACATATGCACCAACAACACACCGCAGACTACTTCGACA
Organism: Cymbomonas tetramitiformis; assembly: GCA_001247695.2. Classification (NCBI taxonomy): domain Eukaryota; kingdom Viridiplantae; phylum Chlorophyta; class Pyramimonadophyceae; order Pyramimonadales; family Pyramimonadaceae; genus Cymbomonas; species Cymbomonas tetramitiformis. Next base: position 21,394 of record LGRX02000629.1, on the reverse strand, counting down.
GCACGGGCAAGAAATCTCACCTCGGCGGGGGGGGAGGGGGTGCCTTGCAAAGAATCCATCTGGCTTCATCGTCATCATTCCAATTAACCGGAACCCCTTGGAAGCCCGTCAGTAAGCAATGGCGTACCCAATCGGCAACTTCTTGTTGCATCACGATCAAGTCCGGCAACGGTATTATGCCATCAGTCGATTCACATCTGAAGTACTTGCCCGCGAACTTTGTTTCGGCGGAGAACGCGTTCAAGTGTTGGGTACGATTAACGTCGAGGTCGGGAAATCCTCGTGCATAGTCATCCAAATAGTCACACGTCCACTCACCCATGTCATGGCGATGTTCCACAATCGTGTTACGAAGTACGTTATCAAACGCCGCAGCTGCCGCCGTCTCGTCGTCAACCACCGGGCTGTGGCACATGAGGCGGAGGGGTTTTGGAAGGAGGTTGAAGCTGTACGTCAGTACGCATGTACCAGTGATGTACCACAGTTCTGGTGCACATGTACCGGCCATGTACCCGTTGACAGGACCATACTAGCAATGTCGGTACAATGAAAAGACAGGGCCAACATGAATTTTCGTATGCGAACATGAAAATTTTGGCAGGGCCTCCGGCGCACAAGGTAACCATAAGAAGGGATTTCCGGCATCTTTTGTTTCACTTGCATGCGTCTTTGCTCGGTACATATGCACACAACGATTCCCAGGTGCCGTACATATGCACTGTGGATGCACCACACATGGGTGCACATGTACGCAACACGTACCAAAGGGTTAGTGGGTGTCCACCATAATTATGGCACGAGCCTAGAACGAACCCAATCAACCTGCGTGGATTCGTGGAAATGGAGATCGAGCGGGGATTTATGTACGGGTAAGAACGCACCCCGCCATGCCAATATCCACCCCAATTGAAGGATCGCCGTCGGTAATGGTACCGCATACGGCGTCGGTTATTTCCTCGACAACCGCCGAGCCTTCCAGTGCGGGAGCACCGGCAGTGAGATCTATGGAAGGATTTTCCGGCAGGGCAGACAGCCAATGCCACGCGGAAGATGCACGATCATCACCACGTCCTTGGCGATAAAATAATCTCTCCGCTACATCGCATCCCACGTCCCCGGAACGTTCTCCCTCCCAAAACTCGGACTCCCATGCGGAGCGATTTGTTATGGTTGATTGTAATAAAGCCGCGTCCACGTGAAGGCGGCGGCCACGTGCACGTGGTCCCCCAGCCACGACCCAGTGGTTTAGGTCGGATTGTTGAGTTACACGACGCTCGCCACGCACGTTCCTGCGAAGCACAGTCAGTCGGTACATTATCGGTACACATGCACCCGGAAATAATCACAATGGTACGACGTGGGTACACGTGTACCGCATGTGTACGGTGAATGCGGACACATGCTCCCACTAAGGCATGCATTCCCACACGACGCGCCCACGCAAAATGAAAAAAAATTGCAGGGCCTCCGGCGCACATTGTGACCATAAGCAAGAATTTCCGGCATATTTCGTTTCACCTTCCTGCGTAAGTGTCCGGTACGTATGTACCGACGTCACACCGGCCATGTACCAACTGAAGAACGGTAAGGGGCACGTGTACCCGGGGTGCAAGTATTACTTTATGAAGGGAAGAACCCTTGCACCTTGCATCGACATCGTCGGTGTCGTGAACGGGTCGTTGTCGACCGTGTTGTCGCCATGCATGCGCCGGGGCCGGGCGAAGATACCGAGAGCGTCCCCGACGCTCCTGCCCATGTCGCATGGATCTGCATACGGGAAGACATTGCGGGTACATGCGTACCGAGCATGTATTAGTAGGTTGACATACCGGGTACGTGTGTACCCGACACGCTATCACCGTACGTGCTCGGTACATGGGGGCCTTATCAGTACGCAAATGATGTACCCTGCATGTACCCGAATGTAGTTGATGAGTACATATGGTATTTCTGCACCCAACTTTGGTGTCATTCTTGTACCTTTGTGTACTTGCTCGCGGCGGATTTTGGGTACACTTAGGGTATACATGAACCATCCCGTTCCTAAAATCCGCCGCGAGCAAGTACAAGAATGACACCAAAGTTGGGTGCAGAAATAACATATGTACTCAGGCTTGTTAGATGCAAGTGCATGCGAGTACAATTTACACTTTTCCCGACAGCTTCAGGTACAACCCAGGCGCACGTGTACCCAAGCGAACATCACCAAAACGCAAAAATAAGTCACCAAACCCCCCAAAAACAAGTCGGCCTCATTTTAAAGCGCACGACGAGCGCAAAAAATAATCGAGTGCACGACGAGCCCGAAAGACATTTTAGTTGCACGAAAAATGGGCAAACGTGTTGCACCAAAAAAAAAACAGAGAAAGAAAATCGTACCTCAATTAGGATGACCGCCCGAGTAGAGCGGTGGGGTGGAATAATCGATGACGATCGCGATCGATACGTACGTGACCTGCGTGCCTGCGATCCCCAACCCGCGAAAATTTTCAGAGAAAAGCTGCACCGCTCGATAGCAAATCGAACGGGACGAAAGATACCTGATGAGGAAGGGGTGTCAAAAAAACGTACGAGCACGAAATTCGACGGGGTCAGTGTCACCGTGATCGCGAAAAACGATTTCCCACCTGTGGATCAAAGGCAGGAAAAATCTGGGCCCCATAGAAACTCCAGACTGCAAATCGAAAAAGGGTATGGCGTCTGAAGGGCCTTAATTAAAGACGCCAGCGTCATTAGCTCCTATTGGCGCCCGAACACTACACGTCGTTCGGCTCATGTCGCATCAGCCCCACGACGAGTTTGAACCGCCGCCTCACGGCCCGAAGACCGGGCAACAGGTCATCCCCACCACTCGGCTACGACAGCTCCAGACTACTATCTCGGATTTTTCGAACGGTACGAACTCGGTACGAACGAAGTTGTCGACGAAACTGTTGACCAAGACACGGTCCGCAGTGAGGGTGGTGCGTGTGTAGCTACGCTTCAAGTACGGATTTTGAAAGAGATGCGGCGCTTACTACCTAAGTTAACGTAAAATCCAATACCACGCACACCAGCGTAAAAATCAGCACCAGCGCCAGCCTAAACATGGGAAAGAGCAAAGCAATCATGGATCAGCGCCAGTTCAAGGCTTGGTGCAAAGGCAACCAAAAAAAATTCACCAAGGAAAGGTACGAAACGTACCTTAGCAAAGCCACCGCAATGGCGTGTTTTTCAGATAGTGAGGACGAGGAGACGGAGGACGAGGAGGAATCCCCTCGAAAAAAACGGGGGAAGAAGGTGGCGAAGGGCGCCCGAAAAGGGCATCGGGATGAGGCTATCGCCCACACCTCCAAAATAAAAACTAATTTAAAAACGTTGAACGTGAGGCGCGGCGAGAAGGCCGAACTTGGCGTGGCTGTGTTAAGCGGCGCTCAAGAGATGGAATTGGGCTCCGCCTGCGAAACGCGCAGGCTCATCTTCGGTAAGAAATGGCTAATTAATTAGCAACTTCCTTCCTTTTTTTTTGTACTGCGTGGGTGCGCGTGTACTTTATGTGTCTTTGCAAGGTTGTGCGCTCTAAGTCCACGTGCACCCTACACACACCGGAGGGCGTAGGGCGTGTGCCTGCTGTGTACCCAGCGTGTACCTGCAGTCAGAGGTAGGTACATCCGCGTTGTTTTATTAACTAGTAAGCATCTTTCTTTCGCAGGCGATCTCATTAGCACTGGAAAGCTCGACCCCTGGAAGCCCATAAAATCCCAGCTTTCCGCAAAGGCCCTGTTCGTCGACGCATGTCGGAAGAAAATGCCGTTGACCGCGGCTCTCATTGGGGGGGGGCACGGCACCAAGCTCACCCAGATGACGTCCGCCCTCAAAAGGCGGACGCGTTGGGGGAGGTGGACCCGCAACAAACCCTCCAATCGGTGGAGGTGCCAAATCGCCCACCACCCCTTCTCCACGTGGAAGGTGGTGGTGGAGTGCGAGGGCAAGCACGGGCCCACCAACCCCGAGATCGTGGCGGCCCTGAAGGAGATGGGGAAGGAACCCCTCCCCGAGTACCCCTCCAAAGGTATTGCATCCCATTTCTTGTTTTTTGCTTCTTTGTTTGCCTTATGCATATGCTACCTCTGTCGAGTAGTACAGTCTAGGTACACGTGTACCCGGTATATACCTGTTGTCAGAGGTAGCATTCAACCCGCTTGCCAACTGATTGCTTTTGTGTCTTGAGCAGAGCTGAAGTCCCTCATATTGAGGGACTTACTGGAGGGGTACGAGGAGGAGGAGGAGGAAGAGGAGGTTGCCCCAGCCCCATCTTCAGGCAAGGACAAGGGGGTCGAGGAGGGGAAGGGGAAGGGGACGGCGGTTGAGGGGGCGGACGAGGAGGGCGAGGAGGACGAGGGAGAGGCTGATGGTGAAGCTCAAGCTGAAGCTCAAGTAGCCAAACATGCGTATGTCCAGCAGGATGTGGTCCCCTTGCTTGGAGATAGGGGACATCGTCTGCCTGATGGCATGCGGTGCACGGTGGGAGGTGGAGGCCGAGGAGAAGCGGTGGGAGGCGGGTGGTGATGACATCGACGACACCGTTTGGTACTCCGAGGACAAGCCGCACGGCCCACTCCTCCACACACCCCTGGTGACGGCCATCGTGCTTGACAACGAGAAAGGCACCAAGGTCAAGCATCTGGAGGAAGTGGTGGTGGAGGGCCTCCCCGATGGGTGGGTGTCCTTAAAGGTACATACCCAGTACACGTGTACCCCCTTCGTGTTGCTTTGCAGTACATGCTCGGTACATGTGTGCGCTGTCTGACTTTTGCACTGTTTGTTTTACGCGTAGGTGTTGGAGGCCCATTGGACCTTGCTCGACCCGGACCTCCTCCCGTATGCGACCTCAGCCATGCAGGCTTTAGCGACGGAGACTGCAGAGCAGCTGGGGGTCACGGCAAAGGTCTCCGATCCTGAAGTGGTGGATGACCTCCACAACGGCGTGGTGGCCGTGGGGGACATTTGTGTCCCCCAACAATTTTGTATCCACCGCTCCGTGGTGGACGAAACCACGAATGGCTACTATCCAAATTCATGGTCCTCCCACAAGGACCAACGCGCGATGACTATTATGAGTGCCACATGGATCTTTGCGGCGTATACGTGCTTTTGGCATCATATTTATGAGTCAGTTGAATAATTTCCCCTACAGGATCGTCCACGCGTGTGCTAGAGGGGCGTGCTTAAAGGGTGCGCTTTTGATATGTTTTTTATCGAAATCGTCGAAAAAAAGGACCATAGTCTTTAAGCGTCCTAGCGGTTGCATGGTGCGCGGTGTTGGCCGCTCATGGTCGCACACCTGGAGTTTATGACCAAATATGAAAACTTAGTTGGATAGTCCACACTCTAGTCGCCATCTGAGCTTTCGTTTACCGTGGCGGGTGATCACTCCCGAGTGAAATAAGGATTTTGTGATTTTTGCACTTCTAATTTTCACTTCGCGTCAAGCTAACGAGTGCACATCGCTCACATACTTGCCCATATGGCTTATGTTAAGCTTTCAAAAAATCATTTTATGGATATACTTCAAAAGTTTAAGCATCATACGCTCCTACCACACTGTGAATGCACTCTAGCGGGCATCGTGGATAATGGGTCATGTTTGCACCGATTATCCCATTCCGGCTAAAAAAACCGACTAAAAAGGTGTACGGTTGTTAATAAGCATTAGAGATGGCCAATATATGCACTCCAACATGACGCATGTCCCAAATATGATGGGGACATGTGTATAAGATCGATATGATCGCATGGACGCAGGTGTAGCCTGCACCTACTATTCCCAAAAAATTATTGAAGATATCGTATTTTTTTGTGCCTTTTTGAATTTTCAAAAAAATGCAATCTGAAAAAGTTGAGGGTGCTTGTCGCAAATGCGAACGCCATGGATATATTGGGTGGATCCAGGCCGGACCAAGCATCGAAGTAATTAATATATGTCCCATTGATACTAAAAATCATTGGGCGCGCCTTCTAGATCCGAACCAATGCCCAATTAAATTCTTGCAACATTGGTCCTTGTGGGAGGACCATAATCGATTATGGTCCTCCCACAAGGACCATGGGATAGTAGCCACGAAAAAACGGGACGTGGACCTTCCTTTTTTATTTTTCTGGCGGCCCGAAGGAGTGGGTCAAAAAGGCCGAGAAGAATCGGGAAAAAAATGATCGGCATGGAACCCGTCGACGATGCTCCCGCCGTCTCCCCCAATGTGAAGGGCAAGAGGCCCGTGGAGAAGCCGGCGGAGAAGCTGGCAGAGGAGCAGCCGGCGAAAAGAGCGAAAAGGGGAAGTAGAAAATAGATAGGAACATTGTAAATAGATATGTAAATAAACTTAGCTTGCTGTGCTGAAGTGCATGCCTGGTGCATGTGCACCCACAATGTTTTCCCTTGTAGTGCATGCTGGGTACATATGTACCCAATGAATACGCATACAAATGCATTAACTAGTGCATGCCCGGTACATATGTACCTGGCCTGCGTACATGCGTACCCGACATGTACCTCAATCAAAGGTACATGCGGGGTACACGTGCATCATGCATGTTAATATCAATAAGTACATATGTACCTGGCCTGCGTACATGCGTACCCGGCATGTACCTCAATCAAAGTTACATGCGGGGTACAGGTGTACCATGTATGTTAATATCAATAAGTACATATGTACCTGGCCCGCGTACATGCGTACCCGACATGTACCTCACTCAAAGGTACATGCATGGTACATGTGCACTAGTCATGTTAATATCAATAAGTACATATGTACCTGGCCTGCGTACATGCGCACTTGGCATGTACCTCACTCAAATGTACATGCGGGGTACATATGCACCAGTCATGTTAGTATCAATAAGTACATATGTACCTGCCCTGCGTACACGCATACCCGGCATGTACCTGATGCGTGGGTACATGTTGGGTACGTGCGCACCAGGCGTGTTTATATCAATAAGTACATATGTACCTGGCCTAAGTACATATGTACCCACCATGTACCCCGGGTGTCCCAACGGTAACATCCAACGGTAACAAGTAACGGTATCATCCAACGGTAACCTGAGTACATATGCGGTACACATGCACCCGTACATGCGTACATGCCGGGTACATGCGCAGGCGGAATAAGGTACATACACGGACGCATGTACCCGTCATGTACCCGGTCGCGGGTACATGCCGGGTACGCATGCCGCGCCGCGAGCAAGTACACGTCGGGTACAAGGTAGAGTACACGTGTACCCGACATGTACCAAACCCCGTTTTTTACTGTTTTGGTACACGTCGGGTACACGTTGGGTGCACGTTGGGTACACGTTGGGTACACGTTGGGTACACGTCCCGGGTACATGTCGGGTACATATGCACTGGGGTTTCCAAAATTTGTAGGGGGAGGCGAACACATGAAACAAACTGAACGTGAAAACCGGCCAGCTGGCCTCACAGGATGTAACAAAGATCAATGGCTACTACCCAAATTCGTGGTCCTGCCACAAGGACCAATGGGCAATTGCGGTTTCGATCACTAAATCGACTATTTGAGGCACAGGTAACATTTGCACATGATATTTATGAGTTAAATGAATTTTATTTCTTATAGCGGCGGCCCCCATGAGACTTTAGGTGTGTGGTTGAACGACACGCTTTAGGGGTGTAATTTCACCAAAAGCTTGAAGAAAATGGTGGTCCTACCACAAGGACCACCGTATTTTGAGTATTAGGAGTCACATGCGGGGCTCACGGTGATGCTCATGGTTATACATCTTGAGTTTATGACCAAGTAAGATAACTGAATCGGTTACTTCGCACCCTCATCATCATTTCCGCTCTATTTCAGCATGGCGCATGTTCAACACAATGCAAATTCCGAATTTAGTGAATTTCGGACTTTAGAAATTGGCATCCATCCATTCTAAAATGTACACGCCAGTCGAAAAATAAGATATTTGGATGATGTTAGACTTTCAGAAATTCGCAATACATATATACTTGAAGATGTAATGTGCCGCACACACCAACCTTGCGATATATGCCCTCTAGCAAGCAATTATGATGGCTGGCTGGTCAGCTCGCGTGACCACTGTTTTAGGGGGGAAACCAACGAGCCAATATATTAGAGGGGAAGCCAACGAGCCAACGAGCCAATATATGCATTCCAACCGGGCCTACCGCCCAAATGTGATTGGGACATATGTATAGGTTCAATTTGATGGTATCCGCGCAGGTGTAGTGTTGATATATGATTGGTAAAAAATTATTGAAAATGAGTCACTAATTTGCCACATTTTGAATGTTCCAAAAAGTCCGTTTTGAAAAATTTGAGTGTAGAGGTTTGAAATGCATTCGTCATGGATATATGGGATGGATATAGGCCAAACCAGCGTTCAAATAAATTAATATAAGACCTATATATACCACCTTTCATTGGTTAGACACCACAAATCACGGGAGATGGCCAATTAAATTATCGGAACAATGGTCCTCGTGGTAGGACCAAATCGTCGATTTGGTCCTACCACAAGGACTGCGGGGCAGTAGCCATCAACGAGAAAGGAAGGAATCGGGGATGATACGCCTCTTCACAGACGGAGTACTATTCAGGTCGATGCCAGACGGCACCAGGCGGGTCCAGCCAACCCTTGTCCAGTCACGTGTGACATGGTCCGGGTAACGGCAAGACGAGCAGGAATATCAGTACGTACTACGGTACGTACGAGAACTACGCACATCAGACCAACCAGCAACCTGCAAGAAAGAATGCTCCGGCACCTCCGGGTGGAAAGCAACAACGGAAGCAGCCGCAATCCGAAGGGAATGGATGCCATAGAAGACCTGCAACTCTCTAGGAGGCCTGCCACAGGCAGCAAAAAGCATGGCAAACGTGCACCTCCTCACCTGGTGGTACTTCACAGGTTTGGCATTAAAAGAGGACATCGACCGCCCGTCGAAGCCCTGGAACAAGAAAGCATCTGGCGGGAAACCGCAGGACGACACCCAAGCGTACAACAACATAGACATCGGGCAGAACATGCCAAGCGAAGCACGTGCGATGTCAATGACCTGACCAAAACGAAACTGGTCGGTCTTCCTAGACTCGACAAAGATATAAGCATGGGTCTCAGAGAAACGAACATCTCGAACTCTGACCGACGACAAGCACATGGCAACCCACATGAGCAGAGCAAGGGTGGCAATCATACGGCGGACCGCGCACCGCTCATGCCACAGCATATAAACGCCCTTGATAACGAAGGAGTACTCCAAGGGCTCCTTCCTGTTCTTAGGGTTGGTGCCAATACGTCTTTGGGCACCTCGTCGAACCAAGCCAACCAACGGGTGGCACGTAGGGATACGAGAAGCAGGCACCAACGACAAGTCATGATAGGTGAAGATCATCCCAGAGGCAGACGTCGCCTTAGAAAGGCTCTTCGAAGAGTTGGCAAGGTGCTGCAAGTACATGGCAACTGTCTTCGGCCTCGCCGGGAGAGGGCACCTCGGCGGAGTCTTGGACCTGTACCACCTCTTAAACCGCAACAGACCTCCCGCATACATTACCCACTCATGGTGCCCTTGCCCCTCGTGCCCACGGCTGCACGCGCATGTCGGTGTGGTCCCTTTATTGTCGCGGGGGAGGAGGGGGGAGGAGGACATCGAGTTTTAGTCCGGAGGGAGGATGGGGTGACATGATGGTGTGCTTAACAACGTAGCTTGACCTCCAAATGTCCGCGGGGAGGAGGGGTCATATGTCATGTCCTCCACCCCCCCCCAACGACAATAATAGGGTGTTGAATTTCAAAAAGAAATTGGCCCGGAAATCGTTTGAGGGTTTTGACCCAAAGCCCAAAGCCCAGGCTTTTGTCAGTGAAATTGGACCCTGACACGATGACAGTGAAATTGGGCCTGAAATCACGATGAGAATGAGTACCAGATGTCCGGGGTATGACACTCCGCGAAGAAGTATCTGGAGAGCCCTGGTGTGAGCAACGTCTTCAAGAAGTTGCGCGGGATGGCCACACATTTCAACCACTCTGTGATCGGCCGTCACGTTCTGCACGACTGTCGAGCCAAGTATGAACTGACTTCTCCGCCTCAAGACAATGATACACGTGGTGGGTGGAAGGGGGCGTTCCACCTGACGAGGTGGTACATGGAAAATCAGGTGAAACCTGTGCCCTATGTTGTCTTGTGACTTGCGGTGACTGTTTATGATTTTGCTCAATTTTCAAGCGGTCCGACATATTTCAGGGTTTATGATAAGTTTGTGTGCAATATGTTAGGAATCGGTGCAGCTTTACGACGTCGAGCACCCCAAGAAAGCTGCGACCGTTGTTGCCAATCCCGATGGAAGCAAATATGGGGACCACCAACTGTGTGGTAAAGACTGGGACGTGGTCCGTGAGTCCACGTACATTCTCAGCCAACACGCAACCGTGATTGATCTGCTTCAAGTGACTTCGGAGCCGACTGTTTCTCAGGTCTTGCCTATGATCGGAGGCCTCATCCGCAAGCTGGAACCTGGTCACACGTTGAAGTATGGCGGTGCTTCGGTCTACATCCTAAACACCGATGTGCAGGATGCTAGGAAGCGGTTCGCGAATGACTTGATAAAAAGGTGCGTGCCTCATTGCCCAAGCCTGCTTGGGTCATTGGTACCTGTTTTGATATGTGAAACTTATTGTCACGGGTCATATTTTATTTGGTTCGGTGTTTGAATATTGCTGTTACTTTGTTCTCAGATTTTTCAATGACCTGATGGTGTGCAAGCTGGAGGATTGGTGTGTCAGCACTTTGTTGGACCCCCGCTATAAGATGCTTCAGTTTAAAAATCTTGAGCGGTGGGAGCGGGGGACTCTCGCAAAGTTTCCGGTAATCACGTGGGCTAAGAGGGCCTACGCTGCTGATTGGGAGCCGGTCGCGAGTGAAGAGACATCGGCCGTAGCTACACCAGCGATAAGGGAAGAGCAGTCTAAGCTGGTAAGTTTCTTGGAGGACTCCGATGAAGAGGATGAGGTTGCAACCGGTAGAGAGACTCCCGCGCTTGCTTCGGAGGCACCCACCGCAGCTCTTGTAGAGGAAGACGAGTTTGCTTTGTACCTTGCCTTGCCCCCAGCTAGTATGATTGAAAATCCTATTGCATGGTGGGTAGAAAGAAAAGATAAGTTCCCCTCAGTCTTCAAAATGGCTAGACAGTTTTTAGCTCCACCTGCAAGCACTGCAGGTGTGGAGAGAACATTTTCAGCTTGTGGCATGATGCACTCTGATCTTAGGAAAAGACTGTCTGAGGGGACCCTAGAACATTCAATGATGGCTTCTATTAATACCAAGTGAATTTAGAATTTCAGCCATAAGGCCTTATTGAGACAACCTGCTTTGACTTTGCTTTTTGACTGCTTATATTATCTTAAAAGGTGAAGGTGATAATTTGTGTCGTAAGTGATATCTAATGAATAACTAATGAATTCTGGTGAACACCTTTTACATATCGAGATATCGAGATGCAAAAATTAGAGATATCTCTCGATAGGTAAATCTGACTTATTCATATCTCTCGATAGGTAAATCTGACTTATTCATATCTCTCGATAGGTAAATCTGACTTATTCATATCTCTCGATAGGTTATTTGAAATATCAATATCTCTCGATAACTGTTTATGAAATATCAAAGTTATTCGATAGGTCAAAAAATTCTCGATACCGGCCCTTGTTTGTAGCTACGTACGGCATGCCAGTGACAAGTGGCCCAGCTCAAGAAAGTCAGCGGGAGCCGTGCCGTCGCTTCGTACTCAGGGATTTTCCAGGTCAGGTTGAAGTATGGCTGTTTGGAGCTTAGGCAAGTCAGATTCGGTCCCATTTTTCGCAGCACTGGTAACGTATCCTAAGCTGGGCTTTGACACAGTTTGTTCGTCTCCGCAGAACCAAAAATACTTGCAAACGAAGATGCAGGGTATACAGGCTCTAGTGCTCCAACAAATCGGACTCCGTGCAGAGGGTCACAGAAGTCAGGAACGAATTCACTTGTGAACTTCGTGAATATGTTTTGGTTGGGCCTTAACGACCGGTCTCTACTGCAGAAGCAGGCATCAGCCCGGCTGCCTTCCCTGAGCTGGCCTCGCTAAGGTACCGATTCCGAGGCTGGCACTGACCCAGCTTTCTCCTGCAAGCCCGGAGGAATAGCCACCTGTCTTCAGTTCCTTCGACCCCGTAGGCCCTCATTGAATTGCAACCAACCATAATCCTGGCTGAACCTGACTCCTGACCATCTCCTGACGAGCAGATCATGAACTCACGATACCTAAGGATGAGCACTCGAAGTTGGGAGTTGACCTCATCCAGTTGCCACTCTCTAAAGTTGTCCGAGACCACGGAAGCGAGGGAAAAGCTTAAGACAGAGGTGGCTGCGTTTGAGCTCGCCAGGGAGCAGGCGGATGTTAGAGCTGTCTCGGAATCTATCCGTCCAGGGTTGAGTTAACTTTTCGTTGACAAATAAAGGTGGCACCTGAGGCAAGAGCTTCAATGATGGACTTCCGAACGGTCTATATTTGGGCATGCTTGCTCTTTCAAAGTCGCAAGGTTCTGGCATCACAGTCCGATGTGTTGTGAGCGGTTTCCACGTATGCGAGGTCTTTCGAATCTGCGATGGATACGTGCTTCACCGCAACAGCTCGCATAATGGCTTGGTAACAACGTTCACGCAGGAATTCATGAGGACAAGATGAAATACGCCCCCGAATTCGTTTGCAAGTAGAAACGCGACGTAGAGAATTGCTCACACACGTGAGGAAACCCCGTGGAACTGTTGTTTGCACTTGATGGGGACACAGCGAAAAAACCGCGAGGCCCCAGAACATCTCGTGCAAAATCAAGGCAGGAGATGTCAAAAAGCTCTCAATATCGGATACATTGCACAATCAAGCGTTGCAGGCACTTCAATGCATTATGACACAGGCGTTCATATTAAGATAATTCGAGTTGGTAAGCTGGTGTCTGCTATACTTATTGTGCTTCAGTCCCTTCTAGAAAGCAGAATAGTGTGACCAAAGCCAAGTTGACACCTGAGCGACAACCGCAAGTTCCGGAGTACAAGGTCTCCACTGGAAGCAGTCGGTAACTACTGAGACACATAGAGCGTGAACGAACTAAAGACTATCAGGTAGCTGAATCGATTGCGAGTTGAATAAGTGACACAGTGAAGTGTGTTATTTCTTCTCAGTTCCACAGAAGGTCTACGCGACCCCTAAACAAGCGTGTTTAGAACAGCGTCCATAAATCATGAAATGTGAGCGAATTCTGAATCGCTCGACGGAAAACGCCTCCAAGGTCTTGAAGGGAGTGGTGGACTGCATTTGCGAAACGAATCAACTATCGCAAAAGAATAATAGTTTGCATTCCGAAGACTATGAGGGCGTATTTAACGCACAAGCTGCAGCAGAAAGTAAGTTTTGAAGATCCACTATGCTAACAGGTTTAGGTAAAACTGCGTTGAAGAGGGTTTGGACATCTGGTGGGTAATGCTCTGGAGTCAACGCCGACGCCGCGATGATGACGCAACGTTTCGGCAAACTATACTTAGCTTCGATCGTGCGTATATACTTAGCGGCCTCACATCCAGCTATATCTGGCAAGCATAAGTCCAGGATGACCACGTCGTATGGACACTGGGTGCAACGGGATTCAAAATTTGATATTGCTTCTGCGCCAGTGAGCACAACAGTTGCACTAGCTCCCAGTTTCTCGAGAAGCAACTGGAAAATTCGAACACAGGTGCTGTTATCTTCCGCTACTAGGACCTGCAGAGGAGACGCCGGCGGTCCTACAGCGGCCATATCCTTTCTCCAGTGTGCAACAGCAATGAAACCTGTCGGAAAGGAAGGCGTAACGAGGAACAGCGAAACTGGCTGTGTGTTTGATACCGGCACTGTATATAACAAATGTTCACATATCGCAAAATCTCAGTCAGTTATTCAGGGCCGCTCGCATGCTAGCTCGCGCTTCACGCCTAAATTTTTCAAGTGTCTAATGTGGTGGGCGCTTGCTGTTTTGCACGCCCCTCGCCTGCCCTAACCAAGCGCAAGGGGTATAATATATAGGGGGTACGTGAACGTACAGGTGGGGAAAAAATAAACCCCCCCCTGAGTATCCATCATCCGCATCATCATCATGTGAAGAGTGAGAGACCCGCGACAAATAGAGGCGGCCAAGGGGGGAGGAGGAAGGGGGTTGGGTACCTCTGGGGGCTCCGCCCCGGAGCCCCCCTTCATTTTCTCTGATGACCTGAATTACATTATTAACGCCGTGTGAAGTCATACGTTGTCATTTATGCCAGACTGCGTAAATGTGGGGCTACCGCTGGGGGCTCCGCTAGACCCCTTCATTATTCACTGATGACTTGGGTTAAATATAATTAAAATTTAATTATTACCGCACTGTGAAGTCATACCTTGTCATTCATGGATGACCTTTATATTTATATTTAATTTTATTTATACTGTCGTGTCGTGTCGTGTCGTGTCGTGTCGTGTCGTGTCGTGTCGTGTCGTGTCGTGTGTACAGTGACACACTGAGTCGTGTGTCACAGCTCACTGTGTCGTGTGTCACAGCTCTACTCTGTGTCGTGTACAGCGTACATTGTACAGCCTGCGATTCTGGCTTCATTTTTTCGCACTGTTAAGGGGAATTCGACAATGACACAGTGTTAAGAGCCACTGAATTTTCGGAATCCGTTCACACATTTCTCAGATTTGAAGAATGAAGACGTAAAAAAAACTGAGACAGAAATCGTATAGGGGGTACGTGAACGTACAGGTGGGGAAAAAATAACCCCCCCCTGAGTATCCATCATCCGCATCATCATCATGTGAAGAGTGAGAGACCCAAATAGAGGCGGCCAAGGGGGGGGGGGGGGGGTTGGGTACCTGTGCTCCCACACAATTCATTTTTCTCTGATGGCTGATTACATTATTAACGCCGTGTGAAGTCATACGTTGTCATTTATGCATGAACTGCATGTAACAGGGGCTACCGCTGGGGGCTCCGCCCCAGACCCCTTCATTATTCACTGATGACCTGGGTTAAATATAATTAAAATTAATTATTACCGCACTGTGAAAGTCATACCTTGTCATTCATGGATACGACCTTTATATTTATATTTAATTTTATTTATACTGTCGTGTCTGTCGTGTCGTGTCGTGTCGTGTCGTGTCGTGTCGTGTCGTGTCGTGTCGTGTGTACAGTGACACACTGAGTCGTGTGTCACAGCTCACTGTGTCGTGTGTCACAGCTCTACTCTGTGTCGTGTACAGCGTACAGTGTACAGCCTACGATTCTGGCTTCATTTTTCACAGTGTTAAGAGCCACTGAATTTTCGGAATCCGTTCACACATTTCTCAGATTTGAAGAATGAAGACGTAAAAAAAACTGAGACAGAAATCGTATACAGCGTACAGTGTCACAGTGTCTGGCTTCATTTTATACACAATGGCTTCAATTCATAGAATATCAATACAGCATACGCAGTACAGCCTACGATTTGGGCCTCAAAAACGCAGTGTTAATTCGCACTGTTAAAGCACTGAATTTTTTCCCGATTTTTCAAAAGAGGGGGAATCTTCGATTTCATCTCCGATTTTTTCCCCAATACAGCGTACAGTGTCACAGTGTCTGGCTTCATTTTTTCGCACTGTTAAGGGGAATTCGACAATGACACAGTGTTAAGAGCCACTGAATTTTCGGAATCCGTTCACACATTTCTCAGATTTGAAGAATGAAGACGTAAAAAAAACTGAGACAGAAATCGTATACAGCGTACAGTGTCACAGTGTCTGGCTTCATTTTTTCGCACTGTTAAGGGGAATTCGACAATGACACAGTGTTAAGAGCCACTGAATTATATTTCCCGATTTTTCAAAAGAGGGGGATCTTCGATTCCATCTCCGATTTTTTCCCCAATTGAATAGCAACCGGCAGAAATGCTATAAAACGAATGATTAGGCTACTACTTTTATTTCCCGCTCCGCCAACGATCGACCTTTGGTCTTTAAATAAAAATTTAGTGATTACTGTTTTTAACGATGCATAATGCATCCATATAAATATGGAAATCTAAGTTGGGGCAGAAGCAAAGGACTTCTATGCCACGTGTATGGATAGCATTCACTGTTTCTGAATTCACGTTATATAAATCTCGGCCCATTTTGTTCCTCATATCTATTTACAAGATCGCTTCCGGCGTAAGGGTTACTGACCGCACACTGTTCACTGGCCACAACGATTGTTCACTGTTCACGACACTTGAACGACTTGAGCGTAACGTTGCGTGCTTTTTGATATAAATCGAATAATCAATTTATTCCTGTTTATATTTTTCATTATCCACTGATGACCGGAATTATATTATTGACGCAGTGTGAAGTGATTTGTAAAATATGTGCTGTGTCACGTAGTCACATGGCTGACACAATGGCTTCAATTCATATAATATGGATACAGCATACGTAGTACAGCCTACGATTTGGGCCTCAAAAACGCAGTGTTAATTCGCACTGTTAAAGCACTGAATTTTCTGAATCCCTTCAAGCAATCCTGGAATTGCCATGAATGAGGACCTAATTTATATATGCATTTTATACACAATGGCTTCAATTCATAGAATATCAATACAGCATACGCAGTACAGCCTACGATTTGGGCCTCAAAAACGCAGTGTTAATTCGCACTGTTAAAGCACTGAATTTTTTCCCGATTTTTCAAAAGAGGGGGAATCTTCGATTTCATCTCCGATTTTTTCCCCAATACTACAAATTGCCCCTTGGCCCTAACCTGAACTTAAAACTAGCATAGCATATCACCGTCGCGTGGCCATCGTCATGAGCACACGTCGACGTTAACGAGTGTGCAGTGTCACTGTAAGGGTTTATTTTCATATCAAATTCCATATTCAACGGGTGTCTTAAAGTGTTTTATGGAAAATTCATACCGACCAATATATAGACCAATAACGATCAAGACAGAAGACACCTGGCTCCAGAAAATTCAAAATAAGTAAAATGGCATTACATAGCATGACTTTTCGTGGTGCATCGGTGCGGTGCAAAGAAAAGATTCTAGCGATCCAAATTTTAGTTATTCGAGTTCTGGTGCCAGACATGCAATTATGAAATTATGAAATGTAATTTGAATAACCGAATTTTGGATCGCTACCACAGTGTATCAATTAATTCGGGATTTATGGTATGCGAAACATCACAATTATTACGACACTATTACGACATCACGATGTTACGATCACGATATGACGACATCAAGACATTACGACATACGGCGTATTAAGACCATATTTAAAAACGCGACGGAGATAAAATCCAAGATTAAATACTTATAGCGTTAACATCTTACCCAGGAAGAATGCATTTATATGATTACCAATAACGACATCACGACAGCATCACAATTACCATATATTAACTCAGGATTGATGGACCTCTGCTCCTTACCTCTGCTCCTTATGATTTGGAACCGGACCAAATTACCTTACCCGGTATATTAGCGAGGAAATTACCTCTGTAGAGCCCTACTGTATTGTCGCTGAAGATTCTATCTAAGATAGCGATCCAAATTTTAGTTATTCGAGTTCTGGTGCCAGACATGCAATTATGAAATTATGAAATGTAATTTGAATAACCGAATTTTGGATCGCTACCACAGTGTATCAATTAATTCGGGATTTATGTTATGCGAAACATCACAATTATTACGACACTATTACGACATCACGATGTTACGATCACGATATGACGACATCAAGACATTACGACATACGGCGTATTAAGACCATATTTAAAAACGCGACGGAGATAAAATCCAAGATTAAATACTTATAGCGTTAACATCTTACCCAGGAAGAATGCATTTATATGATTACCAATAACGACATCACGACAGCATCACAATTACCATATATTAACTCAGGATTGATGGACCTCTGCTCCTTACCTCTGCTCCTTATGATTTGGAACCGGACCAAATTACCTTACAGTACCCGGTATTGGTATAGAGCTATTAGCGAGGAAATTACCTCTGTACTGTATTGTCGCTGCAGATTGTACAGCGACAGAGTTTTCTGCAGGGTTCGGGTCGTACAGTAGGGTACAATCGCACCAGCAGATAAGGCCCCAATGGGGAAGGGCACAGCGACAACCCGCTGCTTCTGTCGGGGTACGTGATCGTGTTCCATACAGGCCCGCTGCTTCCTCGCCTGAATATTGTCCGATCGATCCATGGAGGTGTGTGCGCTTCATTCTGAAATTTTGCAATTGTTGTAAAATGAGGAACGTCCAGGAATTTGGTCAAATGTATAGGGCCGAATTTCGATCGATTGGGTAGAATCCACGGGTAGGATGAAATCGATAAAAAATCAATGGTCATAATTTGAATTATAGTGACAGAATTCAAAAATCGCCGAATTTCAAATTATGGAAAATAAAATAACAAAATAACAATAATAATACAATCGCGGGACGCGCGACTCGACATGACCGAATGACATGACCATGACCGCCGACCAAATCGGGTCGAATGACGATGACGTGACAGTCGACCGATCGCGATCGCCGACCGAATGCATGACCCCCGAGCGCCCACCGAATGACGATGACGATGACGCTTGACGATCGATGCGATGACGATGACGATGACGATGACGATGACGATGACGATGACGGTCACGACCATCATCATCATCATCATCATGACAATGAATGAAATGACAGTGACCTGAACCAAACGAAAACCAAATTGCAAAACCAAATTGCAAAACCAAATTGCAAAAACGAAATGGGAAGCGGTGAATATATAAACCACGGTCGTAATGGGGGAAACGATGTAATACGGTCGTAATGGGGGAAACGCTGGAATATAACGTTAACCGTTTGTATAAATTATTAAAAATGTAATAATTGAATTCTGAAATACAGCAGCGAGAGCATTGTGCAAAAGCGACAGCAGGCATAGGCATGAAAACTACAAAAGTGACGTGGAACCTACTAAAGTGACGTGGCAAAAAGTGCCATTTGAGCTCTGAGAGCAGGACTGCCCTACGATCAATCGAGTGATGAGTCGAAGACGTACCAGCGACAAGCTAGTTATAGAAGGCACGTCAGACTACATGCTCTGGACTGCGCCTCAGACATCACATCATCTCATGCCTCCGGCACAGTCCAGAGCATGTAGTCTGACGTGCCTTCTATAACTACTGTACCTCTTGTCGGTTTTCTGTACTGTGTCACTGTCGATTTTGGGGAATTCTGTGCCGACGTGGCAGCCGCGCGACAGTACAAACGCTCATCTGAAATAGTGATACGAATCGGGCCCTTTTGAGGCAACGGAGCTCGATTTTGGCGAACGGCTCAGAAACGCGGAAAATCGCAGATCGCAAATCTCAGTCGTTCGATTTTTTTTATTTACCCGTTCTGGTTTTTCTTCACAACGTGAGCGTTTATCGCTTTTTTGCAGAACTTACGGGAGGAGTCTTACTGCCTGCTTGACCGTGTATATTGCACAAAACAACATGATACTAAGGATGCACATGGACCGAAACATGTTCCTAAGGTTGTTGGTACCAAGTAGGTACCAACAATCTGAGGATCCGCTGACGCATTCTTAACATTCTCAGATTCTACTCAAGGGGGCAACTCGCGCCCGGTTGCGGGATGTGCGTTTTCACGCAAAAAGGGATTCGCAAAGGGATTCGCCTTCATAACTTTCGCCTCGCTAGCCGCATTAATAAAGTTAGAACAGTTTTGGGATGCTGAGACTCGTACGCATCGATTGCGCTCATCCGATAGCTAGCTTTGCGTGACGCTTTTTGGGAGGTTACTTTCAATTTGCGTCGTTGAGATGAAAGCTGTGCTGGATGTGACACACCGACAGTAAAGACTGTCACCTGTCACTTCCTATAGTAGGCTGGGTGACCGTCACCAGTAGACGGGAAACACCCGTTAGTATTTATGTGTATCTCTTTTATCAATCTGAGACTTTTACCGTTCTGATATCGAAACCCTTAACTCAGGGTTTATTCTCCGTTATCCGATATATACACCCGACTATATATCTGACAGGTTTGGCCCCACTTACGTTTTATTTAGCCACTGCGACACCGCGAGGATGATTGGCTAAAGCCGGACGCTTGGGATGGAGTGAGGCGCTCCGCGCGTGGGAGTGCCGGCAGTCGCGGGTATGGCCTAAGTTTTGTGGGTTGATTTACGGCTGGCTGTAGGCCTTTGAGGACATCTTTTCTACGGGATTTAACGTTGGGTTGGTTTACGCATCCTGGTTGGTCACCACACCGTTTCGTATCGGCCGCCATCTACCACACGACTTCTCGAAATTTCTGCTCTCTCACGGCAGCCGTATCGACGACCCACCACATTTCTTGGCCGCCCAAGACTACCGCATTTTTTTTTCCCCACGTCTTCTTGCCTCACTCCACCCCTGTAGTCTTCTTCATCATGGTTGCTTCTACTAGATCAACGGCTAGCATGGCGCATCGCCGCCGCACATTAAGTACGATCTTTGACTCCGTTGCTGCCAGGCATGCCAACACGCCCGCGACCCCGGCAGCGGCACAGCCGGCCGCTAATTCGGCGGGTGCTACATTTCTGGCATCGGTGCGCACCTTGCAGCGGGAGCACTTCGACATGAAGGTGGCGAAGCACGTCCAGCGCAAGTTGTTCGACGGCAAAGAGGGGAGATTTTCCGGTGCGGAGCCCCACGCGGCGGCCATCTTCACGAGGATGGGCTCTGCCCTGCAGGCAGCATTCGTCACTGAGGACACCGGTTTCCTCCCGCTCTTCACGCTGGACGACGCTACTTTGGCCGTCCGCGTGGAGGCCAACAATTTGTTGTTCTCCACGATCGAGCTGCTGATCGACCCCTCGTCGCCCGCGGCGGACTGGTTGGACTCGTCCCACGCCAGCTTCCCAGCAGACGGTAAGCGTGTCCTGCTCGAGTTCGCCCGTCGGATGATCCCGGTTGGGGACCCCTTCCAGGGGCAAGCGGACATGTTTGCCGTCCGCATCGCTGCGGGCGTGGACCCTCATGGACCCATTGAGGACTTCAACGCCGCGCTCAAGGCAGCGAGGACGAGATCAACGCTCCAGGACGAAGACGTGAAGTCCCTTTTCATCAAAGCCCTCGACGCCACCTTCTACCAACCGGTGGTGTCCCGTTTGCTCCTTCACGACCAGCGAGCCGCCCACGACCTATGTCGCGAACTTATGCACGAAGCGTCCACACAAAGCATAACTCTCTAGCCCTACTACTAAACAGTCTTACTTATTGTCAGCGCTTCCATAACACTAGCTCGGCTTTG
>LGRX02000628.1:0-11262 GCA_001247695.2 Cymbomonas tetramitiformis | reverse complement strand
CAGCATACAAAACTTTTCGCAATGTCATCTTTTCTACCGTCAATTGTAATAGGTCTTTTGGAGGAGGTGTTTCATAATGATGATAAACTTCTGGAAGATATCCAGCAGATTAAGAATGACGGCACGCAGTTGAAGACGGATTCGGCGGTGATAGCGCGGTGCGTCGGGAAGGAGAAGGCGGGTGTTGATAAGGCTGCGCTAGAAGATTTGGGCCTTGCCATCGGGACAAAACAAGAGCTCGCTGAGGTTGAATCCCTTAAGTTAGTAGACGAAGAAGGGTTTGGGTGTCTTCGGAAAGGTTGCCTGTTCAGCTTGCACTCGGAAGAGGCGTCGCGTCGGAAGGTGGACATAGACATAATGCGACGGTTCGATCGCTTAAAAAAAGTTTGCGCACCTTGGACCGGAGACAGCGAGGACGAAAAGGCGAAAACGGACTGGGAACGATTTGCCCACCAGACCTGCGTGGATCTTCTGGAGGATATGAGGGATAGGGCAGCCGTGTCTGTCTCCTCTCAACCATCATCCCCAGGTACTGTTCGAAAACCTATTTTTCACTTTGGCGCGTCCTCCGTGTTCTTGATGGAACATCGCGTGTCCTCAGGTACGGTGCCGGGAGATGCGTTCGTCCGCACGCACCTCTGCAGCATCCTGAAAGAACCATCTGAAGCACCTCGCTTGCTTCGGGGGAACGATACGGACCGTGGGGAACTCGTTGCTTTCAATCTCGCCGCCGAGATTACGGAGGCCCCAAACTATGTTTTGTGTGTTGTTGCTCACACAATAGAGGAAAACAAGAAGGTCATGGTCCGATATTTAGATTCTACGGGGTCAGGACACAGTCTTCTGGAGATTGCTTTAGACGTGCAGAGCGACGTACACTACATCGTGCAGCCTGAAGGTCGCGAGGCTTTCAATCTGGGGCAGCGGATGTTGAGCCTGCTTCAGGATGCCCACAGTCGAAAGTTGGATGAGTCTGAACGGCAGGAACTTGACAGGTATTTCGACGAAATGACTTACGAGGACGCGACGTTTGCGGTATATATGGGGCAACAGTTGCCTGCCGGGTCGGCCTTCAGAGAAGTGGCGCTCATGACGAACGAGGAGATCGACACTGTGCACGATGGGTTACCGTATGGCTCGGGGAAACCAGAAACACCAGCTGCACCAACATTTATCCAATCAGCAACAGGCATAATTGGGATCCGCACGGTAGGAGCCTTTATCGGATAAAGCTGCTGCAGAAGAAGTACGAGCTTCTGCAGGACGGCGGTGACAACAGCGGACAGGGCAGCGCACATGCAAGCGAAACTACAGCCGTTGACGATCTCCGAACAGTCGCTGAATTGGGATCCCAGCGTCGCGACAGCCTTGCACCCACTGACGTCTCGGATTTCGCTAAGACAGCGTCTGCAGCCTTGGACCAGGGGGACTTGGGGGAGACGGCGGTGTCCTCTGGCGAAGGCAGTGGTCCTACGTTGTTGAATCAGGTACCAGATGTCGTGGACCTCCCGGGCTTCATGTTGACTGGGTTGGACGAGGAGACCGATCAAGGGTGGGATCCCGTAGCGCTGGCACAAATGGTACTTCAAGACAACCCCCTTGCCAGCGAAGAACACGAGACGAGGGGTGCGGTGCCTGACCAGCGCATGCAGGTAATTGAAAATTGGACGTTGCAGGCGGCATACACCTACGCTGACCTGGTCCTGATGTTGCAGAACAGTGGCTGTGAAATCAGCGAGCCATTTGATTTTAACCAGACTCATACCCCGGAGATGATAGAAGTGCTTAAAGGTTCTGCAGCCTGCACGGACGCCACCGACCCTTCGACCTGGGAGCCCAAAAGCGATAAGGAGCCGGAGCCGCAACGATGGGGGTTTCTTCTGTCCTTCAAGCTGAAGAACAAAAGGCTGCAACCCGAGTTGGCGTTCGTTTCGACGGTGAAGACCATGTTGTACGAGATGCCAAAGGACTGTCCTTACGCGGACGCCATCCTTATATTGCATCCCCGACACGAATGCGAAGTTTTGGGTACTGTTCAAGAGGCAATATTTTTTTGTATCGAAAAGTTCCAGGAGGTGGAGGGTATTACGAGGATTGCACTGCCAGCAGGCCATGGTCCTATAGATAAGCTGAAAACCACGATAGCAGCCGACACGAAGACCAGCCCGAAATATCTCGACGCGCGTCTTTCCGAGGAAATGGGGAACAGCGGGGTGATTGTCAGTTATCAGAAGTTTGTTCCTGATCAGCAGGTAAACAAGATACTGAACAAGAGCGGCATACTGGAGGGAAAGTCGATCATCCCAGCCTTCAAGGCTTCTATCAAGTGCGAGCGGTACCTGGAGTTCCGGTTTGAAGTGGTGCAAGGGATGAGGGTGTCCACCACCATGCACAAGGAGTTTGAAGGTGTACACAGGTTCGTTTGCCTGACCATGAACCTGTCACTGACCCAACTTCATTTGTAACACATTCGTTTGTAGTACATAGTCAAGATATATGAATAAGGAGGTTGTTGGTGCCCACGCACAGGTTCGTTTGCCTGACATGGGTTGGCCAGTGGCACGCCACTTACATGGCGATAAACGGCAATCACCCCAAGCCGGGCGACGTTACTTGCACGATGTTCCAGGCTCCCGCTGTGTATGAGCGGAAGCTGGAGATGAAGCGAAAGGAGAAGTATGCCGGCGACTACCCGCACGTGCGAATAACAAAGAAGAGTGGCGCGAAGGCTTCTCTGACAGGCGTCGTCACGCGCCTGGTGGAAGACAGGAAAGAGGGGCAGATAACTCCTTCTGAAATTCAGAAGGAGAACGAGCACTACAGGTTGTTCAATAAGGTCCTGGGGATGTTCTGGAAGAAGATCGAGGAAGCAGAGAAGCTGGGCAAAGAGGCTGGTGGGAAGTTTGAGGCTAGGAAGTGGTGCTTGGCGGGCAGCGTTTTCAATAAAAACGCCCCTGCGCGAGTAGTGGGGAAGATCATCTTAGGCAACAAGGGCCAAACCGCCGTGTATGAGGATTTCCCGACTGGAAGCTCGCGGAAGGCGCCTTCCACCCTGAAGACCACGACCCCTATCCCAGGCGGGAAGGGCAAAGCCCCGGTAGTGCGTGTACCTATGGATCTTGCCGAAGAGGATGACAGCAGCGACGAAGACATGGGCGACGTCGGACGGCGAGGGG
Organism: Cymbomonas tetramitiformis; assembly: GCA_001247695.2. Taxonomy (NCBI): domain Eukaryota; kingdom Viridiplantae; phylum Chlorophyta; class Pyramimonadophyceae; order Pyramimonadales; family Pyramimonadaceae; genus Cymbomonas; species Cymbomonas tetramitiformis. Next base: position 8,086 of record LGRX02000628.1, on the reverse strand, counting down.
GGAAGAAGCAGCCTCCGCCGGAAGCAGTTGCCATGCATGTGGCTAAGCAGGTGAGTACGGAGTTTTGCTTGAGTTACAATCGTCTGTTTTTTTTGTTACAGCTTGGTACGTACTGACCGATGTTTTGTTACGCATGGACGGACCTCCGCAGAACGTGAAAGAGGGGGAGTTGAGGAGTGCCTTGCTCGCGGTGTCGGTGAACGACGAGACGCGGAGGCTGCAGAGCGTCGGTGACAAGCGGAAACGTGAAGAAAGCGAGCGGGACCTTAATGAGCTGAAGAAGGCCAAGGAAGCAGTGGAGGCCGAGAAGAAGAAGGCGGATGAGACACTGGCGAGCCTTCGAGAAGAGATGCAGAAGAAGGTGGAGGATGAACGTCTGCGTGGGGAAAAACAGCTGGCTTCGGCCCTGTCTGCCGAGCGAGACGAAAGCCGTAAGACAGTGGAGCTCCTTACGACGAAGCACGCTGAAGCCCTGCAGATGCAGATGGCCGAGGGGAAGCAACGGGAGGAGACTCGTGCCAAGGAGCACCAGACAACATTGGGTTCATTCTGGTCAGGGCAGCAGGTCTTGCTGGAGGAGAACACGAAGGCGCAACAGGCTTTGCTGGAGGAGAACACGAAGGCGCTTACTTCTCGGGACTCGCTTTTGAAGGAGGCACAGGAGTCTTTCCAAAGGACCACTGCCGAGACTGCGAAAATGGCCCACGAGGCCCAGGCGAAGATGCTCGAAAATAATGCACTGGCCCAACAGAGGATGCTAGACAAGAACGCGGACACCTTGAAGGAGATTAACAATCACCACGCCTCGGAGGCTGCAGCGATGAGGGAGATCCTGAAGACAGCCGTGCAGGTAGGAGCTAGTTGTTACGTTCAAGTTGTTTGTGTTTATTGTGGAGGAGGGAACTCTGGCTTGAGGTCCAGATTGAAAGACACGGAACTTGTAACTGGTGTGGGGGGGGGCGGTTGGTACGTCACCGGTAACAGGCAGTAACAGCAGCAGGCCCGTTCGCCCAAATGTTCCAACTGGGCGGAGGAGGCTTTTACCCGGGAGCGCCAGCGCTCGGCGCAGTAGGAGGGTCACCTGCTTTAACGACGCCAACGGGCTCCAAAGTCCCGGGAGCCTCTCCTCCATCACGACCGGCGATGTTCGCTTCTCCACCACGACCAGGTCCGCAGTGGCCAGGTCAGTTCGACCTCACCCCGGCGGCGAAAGCTGACGCTGAGAAGATAGGAGAAAACCTCTGGACAGACTTGAAGTGCGAGGACACGGACAAGAAACGGTCGGCGATCGCACAGTACAACGGGTACAAGGAGCTCGCCCAGCACCTGGAAGTGTCTGAACAAGTTCTGCGCGCCAAGGTGATTGTGCAAACGTTTGACCTGTACATGTCTGTTAGCAAATAGGTAGGTATGCTTAATAAGCCAGCCAGCAAACGAACTGAGAGATCGCACCTGCACTGCCATCGTATGTACCGGCCTGTACAATGAATAATACCGCGCCCGCAAGAAAACCCCTAACCCTGGGTGCTTTGACTGTTCAAATAAAGACTGTATATTTTCATAGCACCAACGTCTTATCTGGTAGCATTCTTCGTGCCTTTTGTCGGTTTTTGTTGTTTTTTGTGCTACGCACACAGTTACAGTCTCGTGCAGACCTACACCCCCTAGATTTAAGGTTGGTGCCACCGCTTTTAACATTAAAGCCTCCCATTCTCGGGGTGTATGTAAGATATGAACAAAAGTTTCTTCAGACTCAGTTTGTTTGGAATGACTTTGACGTATCCAATATGAAAACATCGTCATTATCACCACTTTCAACAAATGGCGCTTGAGCACCACCCGAATCACGGTGACAAATCGCCTGGAAACCCCAAATTTCGGGCTATACTCTAAAATTTCAAATTTTTGAATAACGTGTCATTATCTACTCTCCAAATGCTATCTAGTCATATAAAAAAAACCTCGTTATCATAACTTCCGCCGATTGACACCTGAGCACCGCCCGAAACGGGGCGAAAAATCGCCTGGAAACCCCAAATTTCGGGCTATACCCTAAAATTTCAAATTTTGAAATAACGTATCATTATCTACTCTCCAAATGCTATCTAGTCATATAAAAAAAACCTCGTTATCATAACTTCCGCCGATTGACACCTGAGCACCGCCCGAAACGGGGCGAAAAATCGCCTGGAAACCCCAAATTTCGGGCTATACCCTAAAATTTCAAATTTTGAAATAACGTATCATTATCTACTCTCCAAATGCTATCTAGTCATATAAAAAAAACCTCGTTATCATAACTTCCGCCGATTGACACCTGAGCACCGCCCGAAACGGGGCGAAAAATCGCCTGGAAACCCCAAATTTCGGGCTATACCCTAAAATTTCAAATTTTGAAATAACGTGTCATTATCTACTCTCCAAATGCTATCTAGTCATATAAAAAAAACCTCGTTATCATAACTTTTTAAAAAATGAGAATATAATGAGACACCCGCGTGTCTCATTTTTGCGATATGGTCGTTTCTTGTCACAAATGCATGCTCAAACCTCACACAATGTATATACGGGCCGGACAGCCTAGCGAGGACGTAGGCGCGCCTAAAAGGGGGGGAGAGTTGTACTAGGGTACATCACGAGTCAGTACGAGAGACAGGCGTGTCAGAATGACGAGTGACAGAAACGATGACAGTCACCAACCGGAAATGATGACAGTCACCAGCATGACCGAATGACACAGGTGACTGGCAGAATTGACAAAGGTGACCGACAGAAGTGACTGACTCAAATGTGACATTTGAATATCTGCACCTACAGCAGATCAGACTTGAGAGAATTGGTGGATAACCATTTAGGATTCGATCAGTCGAACATAACTGGAGGGAATCGAGGAGGACCTCAGTTATACAGTCACATCAGCAGATCTGTGAGTATTCAAATGAGAGACTTGGGAGGTGACAGTCAGAAACATTTAAGTACTGATGACAGATCCCAGCTGATTGGTTGTTGCAGTCAGCAAATGACTGAACACATGAAGTGGCATGGTAAGGACGAGTTACCTTAAGTAGAGAGCTGTGCAAGCTCTCGGGGTTGAGTTTAAATTTGTCGTACATGGCAGCCACCTCTGTGGCTGTTAGGCAACTTGACCAAAAGAGTAATTAAAAAGATCCGATTCCGATAATATCATGCTTACAGCAATGTATTTCTTTGTAGGACTGAACTAGGTTCCTTCCCTACATTGTATCCGATATTATCCATGTACTGTCTGTACATCCTATGATCATGGCATCATATTACCTGTAAGTGAACATTTGCTTACATACCTGAGAGACTGGTTCAGTCCTCAGGACCATATTTCCTGTAAGTGTTACTTGCACCCTTGTGAGACTGGTTCAGTCCTCACACCCCGAATAGACAAGATGAGTATAAACATTTTCGACCATGCCAAGTCCGATGGTCACGTCCGCGCGTTTTCACATGTTTGATGTTAGTTAGATCCCCTAAATTGTAAATAAGGCTAAAAGAGTAAAAGTAACCATGCGAAAAAGGGAAATTTTGGGAGGCCTCGTTGAAAAACTTATACAAGAAATTGTTGGGTACCCGAAAAACTGTCGGAAATTTTTGTGGTAATTTTAGGGGAAATCCTTGCCGGGGTGGCAATCGATCCGAGGCCCTACGTAAGCTGCAATCAGCCTGATATACAAAATTATGACGAGGGCGCGAGGGCGCGAGGGCGCGAGGGCGCGAGGGTGAAAATAACGCGCCACGCCGGCGCCTGGCGCGAGGCTGAATTTCCGGGCTTCGCACCAGCGGTGGCGATGGCGCCTCCCTGCTAGCCAGGCGCCACGCCAGCGCATGTATGTGAAAACATGCTTCACCTTAAGTATGTCTTTGAGCGGACCCCCCCCCGCGATTTTTCAAAGAGGGGAATCTCCGATTTCATCTCCACCATCTCCAATTCCCCCAACAATATATTATATCATTTTAGTGCTATAACCTCGCTTAAATCGCCGATATAGTCGCCTATATCGATTTATTATATAAGCATGAATGAAGCTTATATCGCCTAAAATAGAGCAAATATGCGTGCCGTCTGCCGTGTCCCCCATATAAAACAAATACACCAATCGAAATCGCGAACGATATGTTGAAGTTGCCAGTTTTTGTCGTACTAGGAGCCACCTAGGTAGTAGGTACGTCTTCATCTTGGTACTATAAAGTAACAGAACGTCGAATTTCAAGAGAAAACTGCCCTGTAATTCGTTTGGGAGTTTTGATTCAAACCTAAAAGCCCGCCGCCATCCCCCACCTTTGTCGGGGCCGAAAGCCGAGAGCCTCCCAACCTTGAAACCCCTCCCGAAAAGCTCCATACATGAGCATTTGTTGTCAACCCCACACCCCGCATGGAACCAAAGCCCAAATCTTAAATTGATTGAATTAAAGAGAGATTCTGATCACTTGCGTCTCGCGGGTAAATGCGGCAGTTCACGCCCCACGTTAGCCAATTCACAAGGCACTTCCACGAGACCCCCCTTTCCCGGGTGACAGCTAGGGGGAAGACTTCACAAGTAACATTTTGATTTCAAAGACGTTACGCACCCGTACTCATTCTGAGCGGGATTCCTGCCCCCTAAGACCAAAGGTGCGCAGGACGACACCAACCAGTGATTATTATTCCGATGCACTCGCGTGATCTATGTATCCGATGCTTTACATAATTACATCCGATGAACCCCTCGTGAACTGCGTGTCATGGGACGATATATTCTTAAGATGAAAGAAATGCATCTCAGGCCTATATAATCATCTGGTAAAGTCACCTCCTATCACACAAATAAATAACACATCCTGCACTCACAATTTTACTAGCAATGATAATAATTTCCAGATCCAAACTACCCAACGGCGGATGCCTAGGATAAACTAATGTAGCATACGGCCACAATGACCAAACATGTGAATAATCGGGCCTCCTGGGGCTACAAGCAACACAAAGCACACGCGCTACGGCCAACAGGGATGCCCACAACTGACGAGATGCCACTGGCACCCTTAATACCACTGCAGCTAAGCCGACGGTGGAAGCTCTGACTTGAGGGGGTGACGTAGAACCGTCCTGATGGCATCGGCTTTACTGGAGCTGAGGACGGCCGCTGTTCAGGTAGGGATGGCCTAAGGGAAGGCTCGGCCGGCCCACAGGCGCCAAGGGTTCTGGAGCATACGGGGCAGGGTTGCAAGCCGTCTGCAACAGCCTGGGCCTTATCACCAGTTTGCAGGTTGAAGGCAAATCGAAGCCCCCAGCAGTCTCTGCGTGTGTGAAAAATTGTGCCAAAGCGTGTGATGTACACCTTTATATCCACCCAGCCTTGCATGTGTTCGTTGCCATTTGATGGCTGACTATCCGAGTTGCGTCCAACACCGTTCTGATGTCTCTCAGTGTGTGCCCCTTCCATATATGTTGAATATCGCCTGAGAGTGACAAAGCTTATCTCAAAATGGAGGTGTATATTGAAGTCGCAAAAGCTAAACAGCCTAAAACTTACCTGAGTCTAGCTTTCATCGCGTCATCCATTGGAGTGTCCCTGCGCAAGCAACACACGTGCTTTCAGTATGAGAACGAGGGCGTTTCGTATTCTCGAGAGAACCAGCTTACAGCACGCCATTGTCACTCGAGCTCGTCACACCAACGAAGTGCACAAAGGCCCTCTCGACGAAGGGGCAGGGTCTTTAAGACTCCACACCAGAGAGTCAGGACTGCTTGGCCACTCCAACAGAGAGTCAGGGCCTCTCCAGTATGCTGAACATACCCCTAGCAGCGATCCGGAGCTTCTCGCGCGCCCAAACAGAGTATGAAGACCTCATCAACGCGCCCAAACAGAGCGCCACAACCTCCGAAGCATTCCCAAGTAGAGGGCGAAAGCCTCTTGAGAGAGTGCCCCTGCAGTTCGTTCTCAGCAGAAGCAGCAGGCCAGCCCTTCGGAGCTGCACGCGCGCAAAGAGCACCCTACACAAAGCCTAGAGACGCGAATCGCTTTAATAACACGAACCTCGACGCCGCAGAGGTCAGCAAACACGACACCTGTCAGGTGCCTTCAGAAGTCCTCAAGGTCACCTTTCTAAATGCGAGGATCTTCTTGGCGGCGGATCCCGGTTCCGTGGTTTAAGTATCTGCTCCGCCCTTTGGTGCGCACGCTCGGCCCCATATTTCTTCTGCGAACCACCTCCCCATCTCGGGTTAAGACAGAGGACAATCCTGGTCGGTACCAAACAATTACGCCCGCGAAAGCGCCCTAGAGACTCTCAGGGAACAGCAACAGCAAGTGCGCGAGGGAAACACGCACATTCCGCGTCAATGTTGCACCGCCCCGGACACCCCGCAGTCACATGCAAGGTTGGTGGTGTTGCAGCTGAAAAGGCACAATGTGGGATAAATACCGCGTAAGAACATTTATGATTTCCTTTTTTCACAACATGCCGATAATACTTCGCCCTGGCGAAGGCTGTTCTGATTGAGTGGACGAGCCCACGAAAAGAGCGACTTGGAAATCACATGAAGATGTGCTGCTGGCAACGCAAACCGCGAAAGGGGGGAAGTGGTCGTTTCCTTCCTGGCAAGGGTCTCGCTCTCTGCCCCCGCTACCAAAGGGAGATAACCGAATGCAACTACGGCGTTCCTTAGAGAGAATAGAAGGCTCGCGAGTGGCAAGACAACCTGGGATGGATAGACGAATATATTCATATATATATATATATATATATATATAGATAGACATAGATAGATAGCAGGAACCGGGCCTGGAGGGAGGAAAATCGGTCTTACCTGGTCATAGTGCTGTTGACGCTGGTTGTGAATCCACTCGTATATCTTTGACTTTTCTGCCAGATTCGGTCCATGCTTCGAGAAGTTCCTTGCGGATTGATTGCGTGCGAACTCAGGCGGAGCTTGACTCGCTGCCTGATGCTGAAATGGAGCCGCTTTCGGAGAGCTTACTTTTGTTTGTTGGGAGCTCGTACGTCTCTGTGGCGTCGCGCGCGTGCGCACTTGCGTTTTTGGTGAGGAGTGCTGGGATTCTTGCCGAAGTTTCAAGTCATAATTCCGCCGGTCGACCTCACTCGATAGCACTTTATACGCCTCGCTCAACTCTTGAAACTCTTTTTGCGACCCACCTGTTGGGTATCATAAGTTTGGTGAGTTGTTGAAGGGTTTCACAAAGGCGGTAAGCGGTACGAGAGGAGACTGAATTTCGCAAGGAGGAGATAAATTGGAAAGCCTGGCTACCTTTGTCGGGATGCCGTTCCTTCGCAAGCTTCCGATATTGTTTTTTTATATCATCCACCGTTGCTGACTTTTCCACTTTGAGAATGCCATAATGCGTGGGCATGTGTCCTTTCACACTCGCGTTGCGCACCATCTCTCTCTCTTGGCATGCTATTTTTTCATCGATAACAGTAACAAAGCTTTCGAAAGCATCTGTTTGAGTCGTGCCAGTCTCTTGTGCTTACATAGTCTAGGCGTTACCGACCTTTGGTGACTTTTCTTGTTGGAATTTGTTTGTCGCAAGGTGCACTGTTCACACCGTTAAGCGCAAAGATGGTGCAACTCGTACCACAGCACAGCACAGGACCCGCAACGGTACATGTGTTGGTTTTATGATGATAAACAAAACAATACTTCTAGATGTGTCACGGTTGGATAGAGCTCTCTGTCAAAGGTGGGCCGCGGGAAAGCCGCGGGAAAGGTCAGACTCTCGTCTGCACTCTGACTCTCGACTGAACGTCGAGTGTGACCTGCGCTCGGCTGGCCGCTGGCGGGTTCGGTTGGGGAGATCACGTTGTACTGTATAGGGGGTACGTGAACGTACAGGTGGGGAAAAAATAAACCCCCCCCTGAGTATCCATCATCCGCATCATCATCATGTGAAGAGTGAGAGACCCGCGGCAAATAGAGGCGGCGACCAAGAGGGGGTTGGGTACCTCTGGGGGGCTCCGCCCCGAACCCCCTTCATTTTTCTCTGATGACCTGAATTACATTATTAACGCCGTGTGAAGTCATACGTTGTCATTTATGCATGAACTGCATGTAATG
>LGRX02000627.1:0-66461 GCA_001247695.2 Cymbomonas tetramitiformis | reverse complement strand
AGCCACCTCGACGGCCACCGCTCCAGCCACCTCGACGGCCATCGCTCCAGCCACCTCGACGGCCATCGCTACAGCCACCTCGACGGCCACCGCTCAAGCCACCTCGACGGCCACCGCTCCAGCCACCTCGACGGCCATCGCTCAAGCCACCTCGACGGCCATCGCTCCAGCCACCGACCAACACGCCAGCTTCACCTCGGGACGGCCACCGCTTCCAGCCACCTTCGACGGCCATCACTCCAGCCACCGACCAGGCCACGCTCCAGCCACCTCGACCGGCCACCGCCGCCGCCTCGATCACTGCTCCAGCCACCTCGACGCCATCGCCTCCAGCCACTTTGACGGCTATCGCTAAGCCACCTCGACGGCCATCGCCGCTGCCACCTGATTTGCCACCGCTTCCACACCCCACGGCCATCGCTTAAGCCACCTCGACGGCCATCGCTCAAGCCACCTCGACGGCCACCGCTCCAGCCACCTCGACGGCCATCGCTCCAGCCACCTCGACGGCCATCGCTCCAGCCACCTCGATGGCCACCGCTTAAGCCGCCTCCACGGCTTACCAGCTTCGTCCCCAGCAGTTCACAGCCAAGGCACCCCCGTTGCCTGGTGCATGATGGGATGTGGGCGCAGGCAAACCCGATGCCGGCTTCTCAAGCCGCTGCGGGGCCTGACCTATATCTCTCTATCTTGGTCCGAGCATACATGAAGCAGGGGAGCATCTGGAGGGCGGCGCAAGCGCAGGGCGTTTTAGGGTTTCCGGTTTTGCATATAACACATGATTTCTACACACCTCTATGCATCGGGTATAGAACTACGGCGCACCCTCTGAGCGCCTCGTGGGTGTGCTGCTCGGTGTGCACCGCCGGCCAGCAGGGGGGCCCCTGCTGCTAAAATGCCCAAGCTCTGCGCGCGCCCTTTCCTCCACCCCCGGCCACCGCCATGACGTGGTCTTTTTCCGCGGTGCAGCACGTGTGCCCTGAAACGGCGCAGTGGGCGTCCCGCGAGGGGCTGCACCCCATTGGACTGATTTCCTTCGCGGCAACCAAGGCGGCATGGGCGGCGACACCTCTGAGATTCCAGTGCGAGTTGCGCGTCTTGCGAGGCAGCTAGGACACGGGTGAGCTCGCAGGACGACGGCGCTCAGTGATGAGCAGGGCGGCCAACAATGTGCGCACGGAGGCAGTGCCGCAGAAGCCGCGCACCTCTGCGGCGCACTGGGCCACATCCAGCTCATCGCCCATCACCGCGGATGCGAGGCCTGCGCATCACCCTTCCCGTTTCGCGTCTTGGCAGCATCGTCCCTCACCCCGGGTGCCATGGGCGCTGACGGCTTTCTGCGTCCCTTGCAGCACTCTCACTGCCGTCACCGAGGCCCAAACACAGCACAATCCGCCCGCACGTGGCCGCGCGTACCGCAGCGATCTCCCACTCGATAGCTCCCACCACCTCCCACGAGCTGCGTATCAAACAGCCGGAGCCACCCAATCCGACCAGAGCGAGCCAGAGGCCTCTCGCAACTAAAGAGGGGACAAAACCGCGGCCACCCTTGCTCCCTGGGGCAGTTGGGGTAAGGCGGGTCTCACAGGTCGTCGTACGTGGGCGATGGGGGAAAGGGGGGATCACCGTGCATGAGCTCGTAGACATCGTCCATCAGCCGGGCAAGCAGGCGATCCGACACAGCGGTGCACAGCGCGTGCACGAGCTCCACAGAGAATCGCAGCAGCCACAGCACGCCGTTCCTCCGAATCGGCTGGATCACTCCGTGGGTCGTAGGCATCCCTGCAAGGGCCGCGGCCCGCTCTCTCTGTCGCCATGTCCTTCCCGTTTGAACCCCGCCCAGAAATGTTCCAATTGGAATGCGGTGGAATGTCAGTGGTTTCCGCCAGTCAGCGCCAGCGACACCTGATTGACGACCGTGTGGGCAGATCGAGATTGTGACAGTCGAGAGATGACATAGACTGTTGGTAATCAGGATCCGCAGACCGGAGCCGTGGCTCTTCTGTACCGTGCCCGCGAAGCCCAGTACAGCTCTGTTCCTTTGCGGCGGAATTTGGCAAATTTCCTAATCCACCTCGCCCTCGAACTTCGAGGGGCACGTGGCAAACCGCCAAGTGGCGGGCGCGTTTCGAAGAGGACTGCGGCTTCTGGATGCACACGTGGACCCACATCTGAGGGGCGTGCCTATCCCGAGCTGCACTCGGAGGCTGCTAGCCCCCCCCCCTTCGTGCAGCTACGGCTCTACTTTCGCCGGACATGCCATGTGCTCCAGCACCACGGTTAACTCACTCACGCAAACTCTCGCGCATGGTCGCGGGCTCTTTCTCACACCCTCGCGTACCCTCTCTGATTCAACCAATTGGATAATGGGAAAGAGGTTGTGGCGGAGGCGCCACCTGCTCCAGCGGGGGCGACCATGTCTGGCTGATTCAAGGAATGGGGCGAGGGCGGCGCTGCGAAGTCATGCACCAGCACGATCAGGCTGCTGAGGCAGGCGTGCACGACCCGCTCAACCCGCTCGTCGTTCCCGTGGTCGGCTTGGCTGCTGCTCACCCACCTGCGCTCCACGCCTCCAAGCCCCTTCCGGCCCGCTCTCCAGCACACCACAGACCTCCGAGCGCTGCGCCCCGCCATCCCTGGAAGGGGGTGGGGGCGTCGGCATCCCTGGAGGGGGTGGGGGGGCATCCCTGGGGGGGTGGGGGCGTCGGCATGGTATATGCGCACAGGCGCACAGGCGCTGCGAGCACGGATGATCGCGGGAGGACAGGCAGCTCCGGGGACGGCTCCGAGCGCTCACTTGGTCAATGCATCGCTGGCCATCAGCTTGAGAAGGAAGCTCTGCGCCTTGTCTGCGATGCTGTTGTTGATGCCTGTGATCCGGCGGTCCCAGCGGCTTCTCAGCTCATCCAGTGCCCGCATCTTCCTCTAGCACAGCCCCAAAAGCCAAGCTGCTGACAGACGGGCGACAAGCGCCACAGCCAAGCAGGCGCGGTTCTCGCAGCGCCCCTCGCCGCTCCACCAGCGTGCACGAAGGCTCCCCTCTCCCCACCGCCCGCTTTGTGTTGAAGGGGCGCCAGGGAGGGTACGCCTGGCGAGCCGATGCGACCACCCAGAATGGCCCGGCCCCCTCAGACGAACGGGCGAGGTAAGCGATGGCCACAGAGGTGGCCTAAGCTCAAGGTACCGTGCTCGCAGCAACGCAACGCTTCACTGCAAACAGCTGATCTGCTACACACCAAAGGGCAAGGGCGGAGGCCGGAAGGGGGGGCGCAAATGGGTGAGGGGCTGGCTTGGGGGCGCCAGCTGAAAGGGTACAAGGAACGCCGAAGGGGGTCATCAGGTCACACGCCTGAGTAGTCCCTGACGCAGAGGGCAGTGGAAAGGATTAGGGCGCCTGGATTATCGTGGAGCATGATGAGGGCCTCCGCGCTCTTGTTCAGCACGCTCCACTGGGGCATGTTGCTGGCGTCCTCCACGAATGCCTGCAGCACCGTGATGGCGCGCTCTGCCCAGAGATCCCCGATCCCGCTCCCTCCCCCCGCCGCTCCCATCTGCACATCACCCCTGCATGGCATCGACCCGGGAGATGAGCGCCCAACAGTATCAACCAAGGAGGGCGCAGATAGATTGCGCCGTCCGCCGCCTCTCAAGCACGCACCCTCCACGGGAGGCGGGCAGGAGGGCACCGGGGAGCATGCGCGCTCTGGCCGTATTCCGCAGGTCTTCCCGCGGGCACAGAATATGCCGAAACGTTCCAAGTTTCGGAGGGGGAATCTTCGAGCCACGCGGTGCGATGGGCGTCATCCACGGTGGTGTGTGTGGGTGGTGTACTTGCAAAGTTCAGCCAAGTTGCGTACATCAACCATCTTTGGGTGCATCGCCCGACTCGTCAGAGCACTGACTGTGGGGACGTACGGCGGTCATGTTCTTCGAATGAAAGCTTTGTTGTGGTGCTGATCGATGGGGGAGGGGCAGGGGGAGGGGCAGCGCACCAGCACACGCAGGCGAGTGCAGCATTTCAGTGATGTGGGTGAGCATGGACATGACGACTTCCGCGTGCTGCGCCTCCCTCGTCCACTGCCACTCGGGCTTCTGCGCCTCCAGCTCCTGCCGCGTCCAGCCGAGGACGCTGCCTGCAAAGATGCACCCCCAGTCCCAGTGACGCCCGAGGTGGCTTCTCCGCGCCCAGGCTAGGGGGGGCGGCCATATGACCCACTCCTCGAGGGGCCCCTCCCAGCAGCCTGTCTGAGCATCCGAGCATGGAGGGACAACTCCAGGAACTGGCAAGGCTCGAGGCCGAGCGCTGCGGGTTGCTCCGCGCCTTTCACAGCGACCGGCAGCCATGACATCCGTGGTGATGCCCTCAGGCGACGCCCTCGCTCTATAGCATTGCCCTCACTCTATAGCATTGCCCTCACTCTATAGCATTGCCCTCAATGTGGGCCTGCGGTTTGGGCATGGCGCCCCCTTGCATGACGTGCCACGAGGGGGGTGAGGCAGCACCAATGCCGTAAGCGGCGAAGGTGCTATTGGCCCGGCCGTCGCGCCCAGCCAGAAGCCCCTTGTTCATCTCGCAGTTCAGCTCCGCCCCGGCGTTGTCCTGCCCTCGCAGGCCGACTCCCGACTGAGAGACCGTCCTCAACTGCGATGCCGCCACGTGCAGTCCGGGACTCGGGGCATCGACGGCCCAGTCGAGGGATATCCGTTGAGCCCTTTACCCTCGCTGCACTGAAAGAAGCAGGTTAGGGCGTGGCGTGTCGTCTGAGTGCGCACTGTGATGTGACCAAGGTTGCTGTGAATGTGCTGGCGCTGCGACGCTGGGGGAGCAAGGAGGCATTGTGCGCGACCGGGAGTGCGACATGGCGTGATGGTTTGCATCGTGGAGGCATCTGGGAAATGCGGATTGCGAATTCTGCGACATGATGTGATCAGAGTCACGTTCAGGAGGTCGGGGCTTGGAACTGATAGTGTGAGGGTCTGCAGGCGGTGGCATCCCCTTGCCCCCGGAAGGCACCTGCAGGAGACGGTAACGAACACGTGGCACCCGCGCGAGGAAGATCAGAAGGTTCCACGGCGACTGCGCGATGCTGGCGTGCTCGACGTGGCTGCTGGTGAGTGGCCACTGGGCATGCGCGTGGATGATCGCGGCTTGGAGGGCTATGAAGGCGTGGGACGGCAGCGTGGGCACCACCCTGTACCCTCCGAACCTCGGCGCGTATGAGCTGAGCAGTTGTCTGGAGAGAGAAAATACCACCCCAAGCTACATGGCGAACCGCTGCCCAATATCACATGCATTTGCGCGTGGAGAGGCGGCGGCTTTTCAGCATCCGCAGCACCTTGGCCAATCGCGTGCGAGAGCAAGCCCACACGGCAAAGTCCTTGGCACCGCTGTGGCACCCGCATCGGGAGGAGGAGAGTAACGGGAGTGGCGAGCGGGATGGTGTTTTTGGCCCGACGAGACCCCCCTGGCGTGCAGCCGGGATCGCCTTTACCTCTCGAGAACGTTCGACTGGTGCGCCAGCAGCCACTGGATGGTGGCGGCGGCTTGTTCGAACACATACTCTTCCTGCGCATCCCGGGCGCACAGCATCAAAGCAGTCGCACTCGCTCCGTGCCCTAATAACACCTGTGCACAGTACAGAAAGCTACAACAAGCGCACCTTTGAGGAGATGAGCATCGCAAAAGCGCCGAAGAGGGTGGCTTGGGTCTCGGGATCCAAGGCCTCCCAAACATCCCACTTGGAGCATATGAGGAAGCGTAAGATCGATGAGGCATTCTGTTGCGGAGAGATGCGGCACCCAACCCGTCACTGCTCGTCCATAACAGGCACAGGGTGAACCCTACGATGTGCATCTCGACACGTCCCGGTGACAAGTTATGCCTTGGTACGCCGACACTGCTGTGAGCAACGGATATGGACTCCCGGGACAACGTCGAATGATCGATTTGAATGCAGGCACACTGCAGCTACCCTGCGTGGGTGGCGAGGCAAGGCGATGTGGGTAGGAGTGCAGGCCCGAGAGGGAGGGATAAGAGGGGAGCGCAGGCGACGAGGCAATGCTCTATCACCTTGCAGTTTTCAGCGGAACGCATAGTTGAGCTCCAACCAGTGGTGATGGTGAGCATCTCTGTAGAGCATAAGGTGTTAATCATGTCGATTACTATCTCTCTCGGCAGCCCGCCTTGATCTGTGATGTGCTGAGACACTCAGGAACCCCACGGCCATGAAATGAGATCTGAGCTCAGGACTCCACGTGCGGCCTCGATGAGCCAATGCATCAAAGTCTTTCGCCCGTGTCTTACAGGTAAGTCAACACTTTGACGAGGGAGCAAGCTCGCGAGTCCCTGAAGTTTGGTGGAAGAAACACCGAAATGCACCCCTGTGTCCACAGACGGTGCATACACGTACCACGCGGATACCCGCTGCGCTCAAAAGCGGCAACTCTGGCGTTTTGTAGCACAGGTCGCACCGAACAAACAGCGCTGCGGCCACGCTAGATACGGTGTAAAACGATTCGTGTTATGAGTGTACGTACCTCGCTCTCTGGAACCCTAAACGAAGGTGAGACGCATTCACGCACTTGTAAAACCATCAGAAGAGTCGAGGGGGAGACTTAGGAGGCATTTGTAGCTGGGCGCCCCTCGGTGCCAATAGTAACAGCGAAGTGCGGCACCCGTGGTCGACTTGTAGGATGATGAGAACATTTCGGAGGGTGTCAGGCAGACCTGTGCAAAATCGTTTTGTACAAAGGTTCCTGGGATCTCCATTCCACGCTAAAGTACACTATTGTCATCGTGCAGCTGTTCGCAAGTCGGGGCACAGCCAACATGCGTTCAACGGTGTTCGGCACTACTGATGTATGCACGTTCGCTCCAGTCGAAAGTTTTATATGTGCAGTAATTGTCTTTACAGTGCGATGTGAAAGTGCCATTCTTAGGTGCACGCAAGCAGCGGCGGGAGCTCGGATTCGATCCTCTGCTGAGAGAGGGCGGTCGTGAGACATTCCGGAGTAGCAGAATTCACCCGATCCAAAAGAAGAAAGTTCGCTTGAACGGAGACGCCAAGGTCAAGGGCGTCCAGTAGCAGGTTGTGCACAGTTTGAAGAGTACTCTGAACTACCGCCTCGTCGGTGGAGTTTACGAGGGTCATTAGATACATGGCGCACTGAGGGTTCCTGGAGAGCATTCCGTTGATCCCAGCCCTTGTTTGCGAGTCCTTCGCGGCAAGCGCCATATCGCGGGTGCATTTCACGATAGTGGCTTTATCTGCGAAGTTCATAGACAAGTCAAGAAAGTCAGAAATGTGAGTGGTGTTTCTTTCTGAGACGAAGACAATTATTGGAGGAGGAGCGCCTGCTGAGGGCGTCGGTTGGCAAGCTTTCAGCTTTCATAGCATTTCTTTCGGCTGTGCTTCTCACTATGACTATTGTATCTCAAGAGAAACTGGCGAAGGGGTGAGGGAAGCTTGCTATAGAGTCGAAGTGCTTCACTCGATCTTTAAGAGAGATTGGAGAACAGGATAGAGTCATGCCGCATACCGCGTTCCAAGAACTCTGGCAGTCTGGTCAGCCACATCACAAGCTGTTCCACTTTTGCGACCGTCCTTTCCTGAGATACCTGGGATAAAGTTTCCAGCCCGCTTGTTGACATACCACCACCCATCAAAATTCGAGTCTGGACAGGCACACTTCGGGCACTTGCCAACGCGACGTTCAGACCTGAAGACCGAAAACCACGTCAGAGAAGTTAGCATCAAATAAACACCACGCAGACCTCGCCTGATACGTTGTCAAGCCCAAAAATGAACAGGATACGCAATATTCCCTTCACAAAGAGTATGGAACTCCGACTCACCAAGGCGCGAGTCCCGGAACTCGGGCGGGTTGCTGAACCGCATCTCTGCAAACTGTCTTTCCATTGCGGAGGCACGAGATCGATAAAAGGACACTTCACTATTGTTTAATCGTCCCCGTGCAGTGGCGTTCAAATCAAACGCATGGTCTGAGCGTTGCTCGCTCCTGCGTCGTGTTTATGAAACCAGCACCTTGAAATTGTGATGCTTCAGCTGGAAAGTTCAAAACCGTAAACCCTCCTTGTGCTGAACCTGAGGCTTTTAAATTAGGCCATGTCCACCTCGTCCTTTTCGACAGGACCCGATTGCAGTGTGTTGTAATTGGGAACAGGCCGTGACATGGGCATCTCGAGACCACTCTAATCTCAATCTCTATCTTTCCCCTGTAAAACCAGTACCCCTTCCTTGGGGTTCCCTCGATAGACGGACGTCATGTGACACTTCGAACGCTACTCCAACTGTGTGCTGTAGCCGTAGCCTTACTCTCGTCCCCAGAGTTTAGACGAGCCGCGCTTCGCGCGGCTACCCGCGATTCGATTCGAGGGTTGCGTTACTCGATGATTGTGGAACTCTAAATCGCTCATCGCATTCATCACTAGAGCTTGGCCAAAGGAAGAGGCGTTACCACTTAAAAGACAGGAACTCATTCTGATTAGCCGTGATATTCAGAACGCAAATACCGAATTTCACTAAAATGAGCATAACTTTCATTTTACTTGTCATGTCGGGTTGATACTTCTTGCACATTAAACCGGTAAATTCAATTCGCCAACACTTACCGCACAATTACCGGCAAGTACGATTGTTTATCGGCGCATGCCGGCTACAGCCGGCTAAACCGGCGATTTCCGGTAACATGACATGTACGCCGGCCTGAACCGGCATATTGTGTTCAAGTACCGGGGTTGGCCTTGTAAATACTTGAAATGTATAACATTGCGTTTATCGTGGGTGCCCAAAACGGCCATTAAAATATAATGTACTAGAATGTCCTAGTGACACAGTGAAAACGCTGAACGCCGTAGGGTTTGAGCGAGGCAATCGGGTATCTCAAAAGATAGAAATGAATACACGACTCTCGGGCTATCTAATGGCTACTACCCAAATTCATGGTCCTACCACAAGGACCAATGGGCAATTGCAGTTTCGATCACTAAATCGACTATTTGAGGCACAGGCAACATTTGCACATGATATTTATGAGTTAAATGAATTTTATTTCTTATAGCTGCGGCCCCCATGAGACTTTAGGTGCGTGGTTGAACGACACGCTTTAGGGGTGTAATTTCACCAAAAGCTTGAAGAAAATGGTGGTCCTACCACAAGGACCACCGTTATTTTGAGTATTAGGAGTCATGTCAGGGTCATGACCGATGACATATGTGTCATACATGTCATACGTGTCATACCTGTCAGACATGTCATACCATGTCATGTCATGTCAAAGATGTCATGTCGGTCGTGTCATATATTATTATGACAGTCGGTCGCGTCATATATTATTATGACAGTCGGTCGCGTCATATATTATTATGACAGTCGTCAGTACGGTCGACCATGACTGTACCTGTCGTCAGATGATAATGTCACATCATCTGTCATTATTCAAGGAAAGACTTGAATGACCCTGTCATCGAGAGTTCGTACGTCGAACTCGAAGATGACAAGCAAGATACATCTTGAAGTACAAACAAGAACCATCTTTGCTTTAAGCATGTGCGGAACACGCATGCACAGCATGAACGAACTATTCGTTATCACCATGCTGGTCGTTCAACCTATGTCTCGGGTTCACAACCCAATGGCGGTACTATCTATGCGTGATAGGAGACATATGGTATAAGATGAGGAAGCGTTGGGCTTCAAGCAGATCTTCACTCAGAGACTGCACTCATCACCCGCTATTACGTACACTCGCATTGCTGTCCAACTTTGCAGTGTTTATTTGTATATTGATAATATATTCACGGCGTCTGTTTAGCCCGCCGTATCAGATGGTATTCTCCTAAAACTCGTCAAGGCACGAAAAGAGAACTCAAGTGTGAGTGCAGCGTCAGAGATAGTATATTTCATATTGTTCGCAGGTTTGCAGGTGGGCGCATAAGCGACTCGCAGTGATACTGAATATATGCACAGCGAATATTGATATCTGCACGCTCGAATAATCGACAGGACAGAGTGCGCGAGGATAATCGTCGCATCGACAGATCGTATACAGCAGCAGAGCGTCATCTATACTGCGCGAAAAGGTGTGCATGCGCCAAACAAATGAAAGGCGATCACATATGAGCGCAGAAGCGATTCGCAGCTGTAAGAAATTTATGTACAACGATCACATATGCGCACAGGAATGATTCGCAGCTGTAAGAATTACGCAGTATGAGATGCGGGCACGGAAATCATCAGCGGAATCGTGATCCGCGCGCAAATTAGCACTCGTATCATGTGCTAAGTATATGGCGACAAAATATGCTCTTCATCAACAGCGCGTAGAATTGCGATATTCATGATTGCAATAAATCACCTGCAGCGCACGATCATTATTTTGCAGTTTTGTGATGACGATGTTAATATGCAAAATGTCATCAATACACAGTCGTTATTGAAAATTGCAATAATCATCTGCGCATCATATGCGCGCGTCACGATATCTTCTGCAAAATATGTGTACACTTACAGGGATAATCATGAACATATGCATGATGACAATATTGCAGCATGCCACACGATACTTTGATGACTGCTGAGATATTGCAAATTATTCACTGTCAGATTTGTATACTTACTTTCAATCAAGAGTGTGAACTGCATAAATGATGTGTGAATAGCTTACACACACACACATGCTCAACATGACAGATCATGAATAATCATCAGCATTCATGCTTATCAGAAACATAGTAATGTGTGCAAAATATGTGTGTGCGAAGATTTCAATGATTACAGCACACACACATACACAGGCACATATACTCACTTGCAGCTTCACCAACATGCAGTACATAAAGAGTGCATTCATCATTATACCACATGTACATTATATGCTGAGTACCTGCAACACTGCTGTGAATTGTGCATACTTAACCAATACAGCTTGGCCACGA
Organism: Cymbomonas tetramitiformis; assembly: GCA_001247695.2. Lineage (NCBI taxonomy): Eukaryota > Viridiplantae > Chlorophyta > Pyramimonadophyceae > Pyramimonadales > Pyramimonadaceae > Cymbomonas > Cymbomonas tetramitiformis. The sequence goes on along the minus strand of LGRX02000627.1, from coordinate 55,504 downwards.
TACCAGCTATAGTATACATTGCACAAGCATTCTGCATTGAATGTTATATTTGGAATCCATGTTAGCAAAAGGTGCCTGAAGGTGGTTGTTAACATCATAATTAGCTCGACAAATTCCTGGCATGCATGTCGAGATACATGGGATGGACTTGTCGTTCTATGGTGGATCACTGGAAGGAATGCTCACCTGAGCTACATGTGAAATATACCCATCAACTCATTTTGTAATGAGATCAACATGGAATTACAATAATCCCTAAACCTGATATATCATGCTAGATGTATTCAGTGCATGGTATGCTGACTATCTTGCATGATGAATTGTCTAGGATATTGTAATATCCAAAACATATCCTACTGCAAAGTGTGTAAAAGTGAACACACATATACACACACGCACTGGCAGAAGTACTAATCAGCAGTACTACACATTACACATACACTGGCATTCATTATATATATTGATATTCACTGACTCAGAGTGAATAGATCAATTATAATGTACATGATAATATGGATAACATTCCACAAACACATGTGCGTGTGGAATGTCAGTGATTGCGATAGATAAGGGAGCAGGATAAGACAACATGTTGTAGGGCTGGATGGAGTTATCTCCAGACCCGAAGGCAAGATACTGCACCCATGAAACAGCTGGTAACTGTTGGGTGCAGTCCACTCGTCATTCCACATATCATCGCTGGAGCAACAACAACAACTACGTTGCATATTGACAGTTGATTCAGATTTGATCAGATCAAATGCATGCAACTCTCAGATCAGTATCTACATGGATAACGGGGTCATTTTGTAGCTACCCCCTACCATTTTTGTAGCTACTGTGACATTTTTGTAGGTGTCCCAGAACCGACCGGGAATTTCCCCCGGAAATTCTGGGACAATCTTCGTTTTTGTAGGTGTCCCAGAACCGACCGGGAATTTCCCCCGGAAATTCTGGGACAATCTTCGTTCCCTTATAGGGGAAAGGGGAAATTCCCAGGATTTTTCCAGGGCACACCCCAGTGTTAACAGTGTGCGTCAGGATGCATCACCACACGACACCGCCCCCAGATTGTTTGTAGCCATACTACCCAGTGCATCCTACGGTACGGGGCGAGTCCAGGTCAGAAAGGAAGCAGATAGAGTAGATAAAGATATCAAAATTTTGAGAGCACAGTTTTTATAATTTATATTTGTCGTCGACCATAACATTCAGTCTTACATCGACTGTATGGCGACCGTTCGACCGCCCGATCGAAATATCAACCGACTGGCTGACGGACTGTCCGTTCGATCTTTAGTCACAACTAGCAGACTCGATCGGATATATGTCACGCATCTCGTGCTTCAAGATCGTCTCACCAGTCACCTTTCCTACTTCAGATATTTCAGGAGTCACGCGGCCCCGACGAGCTCTGACGATCGCGCATCCACGATTGAGGAAATCTCATATTAGATCCCGATTTGCCACACCTTCACCATTCTTCAAGCTCTCTTCTTGCGCCGCCTGTTTCATGCCTGCTGTTTCAGCATTCTGCTTTCTTGTTTGACTAACAACTTTTACACGCCACTTCGTTATCCTAGCGGATATCCTGAATCGGTCGTGTTTTAACCTGTATGCGTGGAGCCTGGCGGGGGAGGGGGGCTTTCCTCGCTGCGTGCGATGTTTCACATTAGCCGTTGCTGGCCCGGTTCTTGTTTCCTACGTTGTAGGGATGCTCGGAGACCGTCGGGCTTCTTCGCAGCCTGACAGTATGGGTTCAATTCCCAACATCTCCTCCGGGCATCGTTATTTTTCGCAGGTTGCCACTATGTTGTGCATTTTCTGAAGCCGCCAGCAACGTTGCTGGCGGCATCTTTCCAGCTCTACTAAACTCGCTGAAGATAGGGGTGCTTGGAGACCGGCGGGCTTATTTACAGCCCGACGGTTTGGGTTCGAGTCCCAACATCTTTACTGACTAGCGTATCGTTTTTTTGCAGGTTTCTTTTTTTACGCCGGGCTCCTTCTGATGTCGCCAGTAACGTTGCTGGTGGCATGCTGTAATTTCCAGTCTTGCAAAAATGATATTCGCTTGTTTATTTTAGAAATTCGCAGGTTTACTTCAGAATTACTCAACCTATTTCCCTGTTTACTGTTTCGCTGTTTTTTTAAACGTCTTCCGTGTAAACTCCCAATCGAGGGCGAAATGCCAACAGCAATAGGTTTGTCCGTATTGGGTTCGTTCCCCAACGTCCTGACTAAGTCGACGCTCGTGTGCTGCAGGAAACATGTTTGGAATTATTTTGGATCTGTGCTCTGTGCTCTTGTTTTCTTATCGCCCACGGGTCGTCGAACCCTTAGACTAGAAACTAGCAACCTAGTATGGATGGTATTAATTATGCTATTGTGTTTTAAGAGTCTAATTTGTGTTTGCTAATCTTTTCGACCGATCTGAAATGCCTGCACGTTTGCCTCGTGCTAGTTAGTATGCATGATAGTTTGATAGCATTAATTTCTTGGCATCCTCCATACAACTGTCTAATATATTCGTATTACATGCCATCTGCGCGGTAGGCGGTACTCTTAGTTCAATAAAAATGTACTATGATTTATGTGCGGTGTCAATCGTTTGTGGTTCCAATAGCTCGAAAATTCGTTTTCGTGAATTTTGTAGCCAGCTACAAAATGGGCCACCCCGGGAGCTTTTGTAGCTATAGCTACAAAACGGATCACCCCGGTAGCTTTTGTAGCTATAGCTACAAAACGGATCACCCCGGTAGCTTTTGTAGCTAAGCTACAAACCCGGGTAGCTACAAAAATGGTAGGGGGTAGCTACAAAAACGTCGTGTTACCATCTACATGACATCTGATAATAGTTGTTGAGGACAGCACACACATACAAATGTGTTGTGTCAAATTGTTGTGATCATATCAAGCAATGTCCAGATATGTTCTAAATAAGAAATATCATTTTGATAAATCTTAGAGCACAGACCTATGCTCAGAACAGATCATAGATTGACAAATATCACTAAAGTGGATGTTCCTAAATGGATGTTCCACTTAAGTTGATAACTTATATATCGTCAGAATGTACATTTGCTGCTATGGGTTTAAATCAGTAAAACCTAGAAATGCTGTCAACCATAAATGTTGATATACAGCACAATTCACTATTATGCCATGAAAATTGGCATGTGCAAAAGTGATGTAAGTTACAGTAGTTCTGTAGCTTGCAACTTACATACACACCGAGATATGTCACCGAGGCAATATTGCTGAAATCTGTATAGGCAGCCCTGACTGGGAGTCCCGGTCAGGCCCCTATGACAGATTCCTAGGACCAACACTGGACTACTGACTGATCTGTAGGTTCGTACTGTGACACACGCTGTGTCACAGGTAGGCTAGACACCGAGACCGTCCGAGACCGTTCCGGGTATATCCAGCTTAGGGTTTATTTATCTTATACAGTTTATCCACACGAGTACGGGACTTTCTGATATCTAGTGTACTTGGATATTCCGGTAGGTCGTGGCCCCATCCACGTTTTCATTCCACTTGCTATCTTGGCCATGATTGGCTAAGCAGCCGCTTGAAGAGGTGGTGCGCACTTGCGCGTTTGGGTGCGACTAGAATTTGGACATGATTTTACGGTAGGCGTTTTTTGCGGCTGCGAGTCATGGGCACCGCGCGTTGCTATTGCTCGGTTGTGGCAATGTTCATTTGCGTTGTTTTACCTGCCCTGATCCCGCTGGTTTACGTATTTTGGGCTGGTGATCCGGACACCTTCGACCACTCCGACTTTTGCAAGTGCCCCACGCTCTTTTCGCCGCTCCGCACGTTCTGCCGTTACGTCATCTCTCCATTTCCGCCACAACACCCAAACGTGCTACCGCGCATCATCTTTTCTCTGGCTTTCAGAAGTATGGCTACATCTACACGAGCTCGCAAACGCCTATTGAAGGACTCCGACTTGGACGCCTCTATACGGCTTTTGGATGCGGTTCGGGACACTCCGACCGCTAGCACTCCACCTGTGGTGCCCCCTGCTGTTTCCAGCAACTCCGACACCGCTGTCGCGTTGCGGAAACATCTTGTTGACCAACACGCCGCTGTTGACGTGGTCTACAAGGGGAGGTTGCATCGGGCTTGGGCCAAGGGTATCCGCGAGGATATCCTTGGTTCCAAGAAACATCATTATCGTGGCACTGACGACACCGACCGTCTCTCCGAGTTGGTGGTGCAGCTTCGGACAGAGTTTGAGTCCGCCGGGCTGGACTTGACCCCCTTTGACCTCGACGACCCCACCTCTCTGGTTATCGAGAAGGTGAATGGGCTTCTCTATGACGTCTTGGCCCTCGTCGTGGAGCGGAACTCTGTGGCCGACACCTGGCTTCGGGGTACGGACTCTTCAGCTGACCGAGATGGACGTCGGGCTCTCATCGACATCATCAAGGGGAGCGTGCCGGCGTTCTTACGCGAGAGCCACCAGCAGGAGCACGCAGCTCTTCGTTATCCCGCGGGCGTTGACCCGCAGCCGATCTTGGCTCGCGAGCAACGTCTGGTGCGGGATAACCGCGCTCCTGACTGGCAACCCACCGACGAGACCCGCAAGCTCTCATTATACAACCGCCTCGACCCGGTCTTCTACGCGGCGGTGAAGGTGCGTTATCCGCTTGCGGGTGACCTTGGCGGCGTCACTCTCCGCTCGCTTCAGGCTCTCGTCGTGGCCATCTTCCAGGCATGGGCACAGTCGGACGAGGGGGCGTCGGCACGTGAGAAGCAGGTGCTGGGGATGGACGGTAGGCCCTCCGCGCTGGTCACGTCGTCGGAGTACGCGGTGCTCCTCGAGGAGATTGCGGCCTTGAAGGCCTTGGTGCGAGGTGGCCGTGCGGGCGGGGGACAGCAGCCGCAGCCGCAGCATCGGGGGAAGCAGCATCCGAGGGGGTTTCGCGTGGGTGCGGGCAACCCCCCCGCGGTCGGCTTTGACCGCGACAGCATGAGAGCGAAGCCGCTGTGCCACCGCTGCCGCAAGGCCGGTAAAGGTGAAGTATATCACCCGTATCGCGACTGCCCGCTTGGCGGTCGCCAACACTCGCCAGCCACGGCCGCGGCTTTCTGCATTCCCATTGAGCAGGAGGACGCGGAGGGCCTGCACGCATTGGCGCTCGTGCAGGTCTTCCAGGACGCGGCGGACAGTGGGCCGGAGGCCTTCTCGCATGCGGCATTGGCGTATGGTCCGCCCGCGGTGCTCTCCGCGGACGGCGTCGGTGGGATCGACGTGGCGCGGCCTACGGTTTCTCCGTGCCGCCTCCGCCTTCTGGCGGGACCGACGACGAGGACATCTTGCGGCGGCTTGATGCCCTCACCTCTGAGGTTCAGGCCGCCCAAGAACAGGTACATTACACTCACGCATCCTTTGTTCCTGGGAGTGCGGTTGAGGAGCATGCGTCGGCTTTGGTGTGTGGCCCTGCCGCTGCGGCGGGGATCACACCGAAGGGGCAGGTTCCGGCAGGTGGTGCGGCGGCATCGGCGTCCGCCGTGCCGGCCCCTGCTATGCCTGTTTCGCAGGCGAAGGATGTACGGCCCGCGCCAGTTCAATCGGCGCGGGTAACCACCACGGAGGCGACATGCGGTGAGTTCGGAGGCTTCGTGCAGACGGTGAATCACGCCGCCGTCCACCCCTCTGACCTGACAGGCTATGACACGGACGACTACGAGGATTATGCCGACGGTACTTTCACGATTAAGCCGCGGGCTCCGTCCGGTGCTGTCGGATGCGGTGTGCCGCCTTTCGGCTTCGGCACTCCGGCGATCGGCGCTCTCGCGGTGCTCTCTCTGTTGTGCATTTCTTTTGCAGGTGTATCTGCTTCGGCGTCCACAGCTTCTGCTGTGTCGGCATGTGCACCGGCTACGGAGGTGCCTTCGCCTGGTGGTGATCTCGATTGGGAGGCTCCGTCATTTTACTCTACGAGTGATTTTGTTGACTCCGTGATGCCGGCTCGGGATCTCTTGTTAGCTGGCGGTTTACCACAGCTTCAGCCGCCCGAGCCTCCTGACACTTTGAGCTTGCTAGCATTTCAGGATTTGGCTCAAGCGGACTTGGGCTTTGACATGGCATTCTACTACGGCATGGCCTTACATGAGAGCGGTCCTCTTGATGCGGAGCACTACTACGGTGCTGGTTTCTTTACCTCCTATTATGGGATGGACTTCCGTGAGGCCACCGCTGACTACTTTGACACTGTCGATTGACTTCTTGCTCACTCTGGAGGCACACCAACATGGTGGTGTGCAGAACTCCTGTGACCTCAAGGACTTCTTCAATCTGGTTTATGGTTTTGCTTTGACACCTTTGAAATCTTCAATTTGACTTGCTGGCACAGAGCCTTTCAGTAGTTTGGCAGGACCTTAATTGCCTGTGAGTTTCTGCTCTTGTGCTAGCTAGAGGGTTCTAATTTGTGTATCAGAATTGCACAGTTAGATTAGCAGTTGGACTTGTCACCTAGCTCCTGCCCTAACACTTAACAGCCTTACATTTTCTGACTCTCCTAGACAGTCACCACCCACAGTGCTGGGGTGGTGTGCTGAAATCTGTATAGGCAGCCCTGACTGGGAGTCCCGGTCAGGCCCCTATGACAGATCTCTAGGACCAACACTGGACTACTGACTGATCTGTAGGTTCGTACTGTGACACACGCTGTGTCACAGGTAGGCTAGACACCGAGACCGTCCGAGACCGTTCCGGGTATATCTAGCTTAGGGTTTATTTATCTGATACAGTTTATCCACACGAGTACGGGACTTTCTGATATCTAGTGTACTTGGATATTCCGGTAAATATATCAGATAGCCGAAAAAGCTGTAAAATGGGTGAAAAACTTCCACGTTTAATTTCAAAATTGAAATTTCGACCCCATTTTATTTTAAATTATGATTTTATACCTATTAAGGTATCAGAAAAACATAATGACCATGGTCATATCTCGTGTAACACCCTAGATATTAGGTGTGTAACATATGGGGGTGTACATATTGGCTGAAAAGCAAAATCGGTCAAAATGTTCTACGTTGAATCTTTTGAAAATTTGGGATTGATTTTTTTTTTCTATAACGCATATTTAGCTATCAAATAACAATCCCTGAATGGCACTACGCGTGTAACACCCTGTAACACTCTAATAATTGAATGTGTGTGTAAGGGGTGTAACGTACCTTCTGAACACCACTCAACATCCAGTTAGGTATTAAATGCAGTTTTGCTTAAAAACATTTGCAAAATATTTATACTGCTTATTTTTTACCTATCTTAGGGTTACTGATACCATGTAACACCCTAATCACATTATTGGGTATAAGGGCCACTGTAACCAGATATGCCCTAAAATGCCGATGTAATTTCGATAAAACTTCGTGTATGGCATTAAAATATCATGCTGTTTTCGACACAGACATGATTATATATCGGGCAACAACCCAAGAACTGTAACAGATGCTTCCTATGTGGAATGCATGCTATTTATGAGGTATTGGCAATTGACAACTGCCACTATATCACACACTTCCTTGAGGGGGGAAGAAGGTGGATATATATATATACTTACCTCATTATTATGTACGAATATACTACATGTATGTAAACATACCGATATACCACATATAACATATAAATCACACACACTCAGTTAGGCAATTAGCTGAAGGTATTTTTGTGCTGTGTTTTGTTTTTAGATGGTTACTATCGAAGAGGAAGAGCATGAGATTCCTGATATCAACCCAGATCATTCGACTTGGTTTTTCGACATACTTGGTTCATACGATGCATACAGTCGGTTTAAGGTTCCAAAGTGGATCGCTGGTTATGCCGATACACTAACCAAATATGACCACATAGGCTATTATGACAACGTCAGTCGCATGAAACCGGATATGAGCCGGTACAAGGATCCTGCCAATGAGCCTCAGGCACCAGAAGCAGAGTATACAGAAGACAGTCCTCCGATGGTCTTTGTAGATCCAGATGCAGATTCAGTACCAGCACCAGCTCCACCAGCTCCACCCAGTTTGGTCCCCAAGGTGAAAATGACACCACCTAGGGAATTCAAAGCAGGACAGGACGCAGAGGTCTGGTTGGATACAGTGGACAGATATTTCTAGTTCACTTATCCAGGTGTCAATGATAAGGATTTGATCACAGTGTTTCTTACTCTCATACAGATTAACGACAAACACTATTTCCAGGTCTTGGCACAACAGCCATATGTCACTTATGAGATGGTCAGACAGACATTCCTCAGACAATTTGGTAATCCTCATAAGAGATCAGTAGCCAAGAAACACCTTATGGCACTGACTCAAGGAACCCAAACCTTTGCAGATTATTTGCGCACATTTACATCACTGGCTTCTTTAGCAGCAGTTGATTTGAATGATGTGCTAATAAAGGACAGATTCGTCACCAGTATGGACCCAGATCTCCGCAGACAGTTCCAACTCAGATTCCTGACAGAAGAGCAGAGGAACAATCTGTCGTGGCAAGAAACCACACAGATATTGCTTGATTTGAACTACGTCATTCACTCAAAGCAATCAGAAACCCTTCACTATCGGGGTCAGAAGGAGCAGTCATTTGGAGGTCCAGCCAAGAAGGATAAGGACAGAGGACGTGGCCAGAAGCCATATGACAGATCCAACAGAAATCGGAATTGGAATCAGAGTGGCAGCCAGAACTCCAATCAGAATCGGAACAAGGGAAAAGGTGGTAAAGGCAAGGGCAAATGAAAAGGAAAAGGAAAATCACAGAATGATAGGACTTGCCATCGTTGTGGTCGAGTTGGTCACATCGAGAAGGATTGTTATGCCACCAGGACCGATGATGGAAAAGAGATCAAGGGAAAGCCACCAGCTCAGAGTCCTTTTCAGAATCAGAGACAGCCGCAGAAGAATCAGGGTGCTAAGGATGGGTCTGGCAAACTCGTCAATACGATCAACACCTTGGTCAAGGAACTGAAGAGTCAGCACAGCATCAATGCAGCAGTTGCAACTCCAGCTCCAGTTCCAGCTTCAGCTCCAGCTCCTCAGGGAAACTCTCAGGGTACTGCATGCTGGACTTTAGGTTCAGGGTTATTATTATGGGCTCTGATGGCCCCTAGCCTGACCCGTCTCTGATCGGAACCGTGACTCCGCTAGTAGCTAGGATGACAGTACAGTAGTACTGTACTGTCAGTCATCACTTCGTATTATCCGGGTTTCCGAGATGCATGATAAAAGCACTCGGCCGGACTGATTATGGGAGCTTAGCCAGTTTTACCCGAGCGGAACACCTGTTCTCGCAGGTTATGCGCGTCACCACTTCCCTAGTAATTCTGATGGCACAGCGCCTAGCTGTTGCCATGTTTGGCTAAGTTTTGACACAGAGATGGGGTGGGCGCCCCCTTAGGCAGTAGTTCGTCTTTTCGCGGTATGGCCTTCTTTTGAAGTGGAGATCAGTTTTACGGAACATTTATCGGCAGCAGTATCGTCGCTTATTATGGCTTCTTTTTACGTTTCACCTGGCCGGTGGAGAGGGCATTCCGCGTATTGTGGCTCGCAACCACTTTTAGCCAATCGGCTCATGACCTGTTTGATGTTGTTCTTGTTGCTGAGGCTTCTGCAGGGATTGGCCGCTGCATTTTCCGATCTTTCTACTGCCGCCACGCTAGCCCACACTACCCATCTCACCGTCATTTTTTACTATGGAGACTCCGATTGGACCACGCACACGCGCTAGAGCGCGGAAACTAGCAACCATTTTTGATGATGTTGGGGCACTGAATGCGGCTACGCCATCGACTCCGCATTTGGCTTCGGGAGAGTCTGAGGCGTCCACTGCGGCAGCCGTACTTTTGCAGAGGTTGCGCAGGGACTCTTTCGATGTTCAGTGTGCCAAGACAGCAGCAACAAAAGTTCTGGGTGACAAAACTGCAAAATTTAAAGGCAACGAGAATTCGGCTTCGGACATTTTTTCGCAATTGGTGTCCGAGCTGCAGCAGCTGTTCACGCTGCAGTCGCCTGCGTTTGCACCCCTATTTGAACTGACAGCTGCTGACGCCCCTGTTCTGTCTGCTGCAAATGAGCTGTTATACTCTGTGCTGCTGCTGCTGACTGCGCCAGGGTCTCCTGCCCGTAATTGGGTAGAGGCTTCTGGTTCAGATGTTCCTGCCGATGGCAAACGTGCCACCCTCGAGGTGGTGCGTATGCTTGCGGATGTGTCGACCCCGTTCGATGCATTTGCGGAGCTGCTTGAGGTTAGGATCTCTGATGAGCGAGACCCTGACTCTGACATTCGGCTGTTTAACAGCTGCCTTCGGGATGCACAGCGTCTACAGGCGCTGCCCGAGGACGCTGTTAAACGGCAATTCATCTCTGCGCTGTCAGGGCCGGCTTACGCCGCGCTGGTTGACTCGTTTGCTCGAGCTGACCAGCGTGCGGCTGTGAGTCTGCTCACCTTGCAGGCACGAGTCCGTGAGCAGTACCGCTGTGGGCGGCTCTCGGGCAAGCGCACTGCGGGGCGGCCCATGTCTGTTGCATCTTGCACCACTGACACTGGCCTGGCTTCGGCCATTGATCGGCTCAGTGCTCAGTTGGTCAAGTTGCAGCGGGATGTCGATTCCCTCAAGAAGGGTGGCTCCAAGCCCCCTGGGAAACACACTCCGCGCAACTTCCACCGACCTGGAGTGCAACCGCTTGTTCATTCCGCCTCTTCGGAAGTGGCTTTTGACAAGCGGTCTGGCACCTTTGTCCCAACGTGCAGGCACGAGAAATGCCGCGCCGTTGGGTCAAAGCATTGGCTGAATGAGTGTCCTCACAAGGACACTCACCCAATGACCATTTCGGCATCCTACTGCCAAGCCGTTGAGTCTTATGACTCCGACGTGCTTGCCCTTCGTTTTCAGCGGTACTATGACGCTGGAGATGAGGGGTCCATGGAGCACTTGTGTGCTCTCGTGGGGCAACCTGAAGTCTGTGAGCTGTCTGCGCATTCCTTTGCTCCAGAGCCTACGGCTCTGCAGCAGTTCAGGGATGCCGCTGCCTCTGCTGAGTCTGCACCTGATGAGCACCTGTCCATTGGCCGTGTTGCGTTTGCTGAGGTCAGCGGTCCGCTTGCTGGTGGTGTCGCTGAGCCGACCGCCAGCAAGCGGCTGCTGCCGAAGGCCTCTGCACCCGTGCATCGTGAGCCGAGTGACTTGCATGAGGTCAGCCGTACCGCCTTCGTGCCGCCGTCTGCCTCTCTGGCTCTCGGCCCGATGGCTACGGCTGACAACTCGTTCAAGACATTCAACACTATCCACCCTGACTGGCTTGACATTGACCCTGAGCCTGTTGAGGTGTGTGATTCCGATGACGATGAGGTCTGCCTGACTGAAATTGAAGGGGGTGCAACGCCGGCGACTACGGCACTTCGGCGATTCGGAGTCCCCAGAGGCTCCAAGCCATTTGGCATCGGTCAGTTTGCACTCACTCTCTTCATGGTGGCTACATTTCTCTTCAGTGCTACGGCGATGCCGACACTCGTGGTCGGCGGTGGTGTCAGGGGCCTGGTTGAGCCCGGAGCCACTTACGATTGCGGTGCGGTTCGTCTCAGTGATGCATTACCGGATCCTCTTTGCCCGCCTGTGGTTACTGCTGGTTCGTCAATGCCGCAGCGGGACGTAACGCAATTTTCTTTTCAATCGACCTCGGCTGCTTTGCAATTTGGGCATCCTAACATTCCACTCCGGGATCCGCCTGACCCTCTTGGGTCTGGTGGTGTCAACGCCTTTCAATTATCATCTCAACTCACTTCGGAAGTATTTCTGCCTTGGAATCCGTCTGCTGAACTCGGCTCTGCCGACCAGCTTTACAGTGGCTAGAGTCTGCTTGGTTGAGATCCTGGAGGTGTGATTAGCCTTAGCCGCAGTAGTGGGTTGTGCCGGGACAAGTCCCCGGGCACCCAGCTAGAAGTGTATCTGTTTCCAGTAAAGTGCTGTTTGTTATCTGTTTAGTTAGCTCCGCTTGCCTAGCCCTATTGGCTACAGTCACAGCTCCGGGTGGTGTGCTGGACTTTAGGTTCAGGGTTATTATTATGGGCTCTGATAGCCCCTAGCCTGACCCGTCTCTGATCGGAACCGTGACTCCGCTAGTAGCTAGGATGACAGTACAGTAGTACTGTACTGTCAGTCATCACTTCGTATTATCCGGGTTTCCGAGATGCATGATAAAAGCACTCGGCCGGACTGATTATGGGAGCTTAGCCAGTTTTACCCGAGCGGAACACCTGTTCTCGCACTGCACAGGTACCGGTGTTGAGAGCACCCCGCGGGTAGATCAGCCTGAAGATGCCACTGAAGCAAGTGGCCGGGTTGAGAGTATCTCAGAAGAAGTCCTTTCCAGTCTGACATTGCAGTTTCAGCAGATGGACAATCCCTCAGAGCACATCGCACAGATGCAGTCTCATAACCTAAAAACACCATGAGGGACGCCTCAAATCGGTGTAAGAAGACTGGTATCAGCAAGAAGCGACAACAACAAAGACATCATAGACATATACAAAGGTATGCCCGTTGTGAGGTCACAACTCTTTTAAGAGGGGAGATCTGTCAGGGTCATGACCGATGACATATGTGACATATGTGTCATACGTGTCATACCTGTCAGACATGTCATACCATGTCATGTCATGTCATGTCGGTCGTGTCATATATTATTATGACAGTCGGTCGCGTCATATATTATTATGACAGTCGACAGTATGGTCGACCATGACTGTACATGTCGAGTCGCGTCATATATTATTATGACAGTCGTCAGTACGGTCGACGATGACTGTACATGTCGCCAGATGATAATGTCACATCATCTGTCATTATTCAAGGAAAGACTTGAATGACCCTGTCATCGAGAGTTCGTATGTCGAACTCGAAGATGACAAGCAAGATACATCTTGAAGTACAAACAAGAACCATCTTTGCTTTAAGCATGTGCGGAACACGCATGCACAGCATGAACGAACTATTCGTTATCACCATGCTGGTCGTTCAACCTATGTCTCGGGTTCACAACCCAATGGCGGTACTATCTATGCGTGATAGGAGACATATGGTATAAGATGAGGAAGCGTTGGGCTTCAAGCAGATCTTCACTCAGAGACTGCACTCATCACCCGCTATTACGTACACTCGCATTGCTGTCCAACTTTGCAGTGTTTATTTGTACATTGATAATATATTCACGGCGTCTGTTTAGCCCGCCGTATCAAGTCACATGAGGGGCTCACGCGGTGATGCTCATGGTTATACATCTTGAGTTTATGACCAAATAAGATAATTGAATCGGTTACTTCGCACCCTCCTCATCATTTCCGCTCTATTTCCTGCTGAGCATGGCGCATGTTCAACACAATGCAAATTCCGAATTTAGTGAATTTCGGACTTTAGTGTGGGGGTGTGTACACGCCAGTCGAAAAATAAGATATTTGGATGATGTTTGACTTTCAGAAATTCGCAATACATATATACTTGAAGATTTAATGTGCCGCACACACCAACCTTGCGATATATGCCCTCTAGCAAGCAATTATGATGGCTGGATGGTCAGCTCGCGTGACCACTGTTTTAGGGGGGAAACCAACGAGCCAATATATTAGAGGGGAAGCCAAAGCCAACGAGCCAACGAGCCAATATATGCATTCCAACCGGGCCTACCGCCCAAATATGATTGGGACATATGTATAGGTTCAATTTGATGGTATCCGCGCAGGTGTAGTGTTGATATATGATTGGTAAAAATTATTGAAGACGAGTCACTAATTTGCCACATTTTGAATGTTCCAAAAAATCCGTTTTGAAAAGTTTGAGTGTAGAGGTTTGAAATGCGTTCGTCATGGATATATGGGATGGATATAGGCCAAACCAGCGTTCAAATAAATTAATATAGGACCTATATATACCACCTTTCATTGGTTAGACACCACAAATCACGGGAGATGGCCAATTAAATTATCGGAACAATGGTCCTCGTGGTAGGACCAAATCGTCGATTTGGTCCTACCACAAGGACTGCGGGGCAGTAGCCACTAAGCTCTGAGGCCGTCACTAGGCAATCATTTCGTGTGTCACAGTCTAAGCTACCGAAGTCGAACTACTGAGTACAGGTAGGAAGTCACAGTACGGTCATTGTCACTGTCATACGTCATACGTGGTACTGAACTACTGAATCTCAGCACACCACCTCGGCTGAGGTGGCACAAGAATGTGAAACAGGTAGCTAATGCAAACTAAGAGGTCCCCGTCCACGGATCAGAACAACATCAACCAAAGGGCCGACCTGCCGCCATCCCCGCTTCCGGCTAACCCTCTAAACCGAATGCTAAAGTACTAGTATATGCATGCCAACTAGGTGGACTGCCACAAGGATATGAAAATAGCAACTGGTCTCCGCCAGATCTCGCTCCCCGATAGATACTCTCATCCGATGCTGCTCAGCTCGATGGTCAACCAGTACTCGAGGTCATAGAAGATGTCAAAGAAGTACAGGATGTAGTCCAAAGGCCAGAATCCAGTCAGATGTGCTTAAGGTCAGAGTAGAGCTGTCGGTGTCTAAGGTCTCATAGGGCAGGTCATAGGTACCAGTCTGTCCACGAACACAAAGTCCAGTCCAGGAGGGCACCACGTCAAAGGGCATCAATCCAGTCAGACCAGAAAGACCCCTTTGTGAGATATAATATACCGTATTATATCGGGTGGTCACTGAATAGTTTCTCATACAAGTGTAAACTGATTATAAAGATAAACGAATATAAGGCGGTCTGTGACCTAGGTACCTGTCACCTAGTACTGTACGAGTACTGGTACAGCTATCGGGAGTCAGAGTAAGTTATGACCTACGGGTCACTGAATCCAGCACCCTTGCCCGACCGCTGCCGGCTCATAGTCCTGCAGCTCAGCCGGACAGAGGACCAGAGAACCTAGGAGTCACCCGCACCACTGGGGCGCGGGCGGATCACGTCCATGAAGGACTCGATCATACTGATGATCACCCGCACCTTGTCCTTGAGGCCAGGAAGAGGCTTGGTGAAGATATCAGCCAGGTTGAGTAAAGTATTGATGTAAACAGGCACTAGGTACCCAGCACACACACACACACACCCGAAAGCAGTGAAAACGGATCAACACGTGCTTAATCTTGGTGGATAGCATGACATTCCTCAGGATGGAGGAGGCCGCCTGGTTGTCAATCATGACAGCCACTGGGAGCTCCAGCCTGGGAATGAAGGTCCCAGAGGTACCATACATACCAGGCCGCTGAGAGTGGTACTCCCGCGGACCATCCTCTCATAACCAGTGCCGTCAAATGGCACCGGCACCGCATGAGGCAGGGCATACAGGCTGCTGTCAGGAACAGGCTCAGCCTCCCGATAGTGTAGGGGGGAGGCGGGGCCCATCTGACCATAACCCATAGCATGATTCTCGAAGAACGTGGCCGCCCTCTGCATCCAAAAAGTGTCAGCTGCAGGGAAGGCCGTAGACAGTTCTAGAGCAGACACACCCGGCTCCTGCTGCGTGATTCTGATAAACCCGAACATCTCCACAATCATATGGATAGCAGACATGGCCCGCTGTCCAACCACAGAGGCAGCCACATACTCAGATCCAGTGGAGGACATCTCAGCATCGGTCTGGCGGGCACACACCCAATGAAGCACCATGCCGTTGAGGAACACAATGCCTCCCGAGTAGGAGAGCTTGTCACGAGCATGGTCAGCATCCGAATACACCTGTACTGTGAGCACAGAAAGCGGTGCACAGGGGTAAGCATAACGGATACGCGGTAGTGCCGTGTGAAGTAAAGATACTGAGCCACCCTCTGAAGTGCCTCCCAGGCCTGAGCTGAGGGGCACGAGGAGAACTGTGCCAGATATACTTATGACTGAGTAGTACACGTCTGGCCTGGTGCACCGTGCAATCCATAACAGGGACCCGAGCAGTGAGAGGTACGGGGTGACAAGGGTGAGATGAGGGTACTCCGGCTTCTGGATAACGAGGTTCACATCCATCGGATTGTGAAAAGTTTGGCTGGAAGCTTGAACTTGGACATGAGCTCCTTGATCTGCCTGGTTTGGGACAGTGCAATGCCCCACCGATCATAGTCAACCGCAAGCTGCAGGACGGCTGTCATACGGCCAAGATTCTTGCTCTTGAATGCCGCCTGGAAAGCTGCCTAGAAAGCCTGGTGGAATGCATCATCACATGTCAGCCCGAAGTCATCCACGTAGACAGCCACGAAGGCTACGAACACAGAGGTCACAATATAGTAGAGGCACGGGTCATATGTGGACTGGGTGAAGTGCATTCCCTGATAGGTGAAGGACTTCATGAATTTGTTGGCCAGCTTCTGCCAGGAAAACACACTATTCGATGAAAATGATATTATCATATGTCATTTTTGGATTTATATATATTTCAAAAAAATCAGGGTTTAGTGATATTTATGCGCGAAATAGGGATACATAAAGGCAACACGGTAGAAAAGTGCAGTATGCGTACAATGAAAACACCGAAATATGCATACATGTATCATTCTTTATTCAAATGTTTACGAGTAGAGTACTTTTCACCCTATACCGTCGAGGCATGACTGATACTATCAGTCAGGGCGGTCGACAAATCCTACTATTTTATTCATCATTCTCATCTTCCTCATCTGCATCATTCTCTTCTTCCTCAGATTCGGCAGTGGCCGCTTCCTTGCCCTTCGCCGTCGGTTCGCTCTTCTGTTTTGGCTTCGTCTCGGCGTCCTGATCGGGCTCGTTGTCGAAATTGATCAGCCGTTGCTGCGCAGAGCTGACCATGAACTGGTCGTGGTCGAAGCCGATCGCGTTCATACCACACCTCATGGCGGCCATGGACGTCGAGCCGACGCCGCAGCAAGCGTCGAGAATCCAGTTGAGTGGATGGCCGTTCTCATCCATCTTGCCCGGATTGTCACCGAGCATGTGGCACTGGATCAGCTCCATCAACAGAGCTTGGGGTTTCTGATGGTTATTCACGGCTTTGTTGTCGCGTTTGAACATCTGGTGCACAACCGGGAAGCCGCGCAAAAGTGACGCGCGGCTCACACGTTCACCTTCTCCAGTATCAAAGTTGAACATCCACTCCGGCTTTTTAGTAGACTCCCCCTGGGCATCGCTCTTTACATGGTACCCCAGGACGCCACATTCAACGTCATTGTAGCGCACGGTCCTGTTGGGGTTCATGTTCACGTTCTGCTTGTGCCAGAAGAACCGCTCCGCGCGGCCGGAGCAGTAATTGTCAATCACCTCCAGGAAATCGCTTTGTTGGACGAAACCGCAAAAGATAGCGACTGTCCATGCCGGGGCGGTGGTCTTGGCGTTGAAAGACTCCAGGAACGGTTGCACCTCCTCCTTGGTCATCGCGTTGGGAGTCTTCTCCTTGTCAAGGGCGTAATTGCAGTCGATGATCGTCCCCGTGAAGGGCAGCCTCGGGACGTCCTTCATATCGCTCATGCTGCCCTTGACGATCTTCCAACGAGGGAACATCGGCACGTTCGTCTCATGTGTGGGCTCGTCCTCCTCAAGGCCTGCCTCTCCTGGAACCTTAAGCTCCGGCCCCTCGGTCCGCGCCTCCCGATAGAGTTTGATGTCGACTTTCACCTCGACCTGTTGCAAGCCTAGGATGTGTTCCGCGCGTGGCGCCTGCGCTTCTTCGAGATTCGCCCGCGCGTTCTCGACGTAATTCAAGATCGCGTGCGGAACTTCCCCAGACCCCCCCCGGCGCGCTCCCCCCTGAGTTGAAGGTAAGCAGCCGATCAACGACTCGATTTTCTCTTGGGAGCTCCAGTAGGGGGTGAACTCGGCCTTGAATGCGTCCCAGGTTTGCAATCCCGCCGCGGACACCAAGTGCTTCTGCACCATGCGTTCCTTCTTGAACTGGCTTATCATCAGGCCCCCCTCTTTTACTGACAACTCCTTGTTGATAATCTGGCGCAGATACGTGTCCACCTTGTCGAACTCCGCCTCCCCCGCCAAGCCGCCCAAGTTAATCCAGAACGTCATACCCATGGATTTGGCATTGTGGAGAAACTGAGCTTCTTCCACCAAAATGCCTGCCCCTTTAGACGAGCCCGCTCCGTGGTCCCCGCCTCCTCGTTGCACCTCGTCTTCCATCTGCGAGTAAAAAAAACATTTTTAGAATGTCTTAAAATATAGAAAAGGATGCTTTGGGGGGGTAAACACTGTTTGAAGCAAAAGTAAAAAGTAATTTACCTGTCGGTTGGAGGTGCCTTTTTTGCCGGCTTTCTTGGCGGGTCCCTTAGCGGGCGAAGATGAGGCCTTGCGCTTTTTGGTCTTCGAAGCCAAAGGGTTTTTCATGCCCTTCAGGTCAAACCTTCTGTAAGCCTCCATGATCTTAACGCAGAGGTCCCACGTCTGCGGCCGGAAATTGGCAATTGTCCAGTGCATGAAGTAGTGGTTGATTTGCACGCCGCCGAACACAGAATGCTTGGACATCGCTACTTCCTTCACATGCGTCTCCATCGACTGGTTCAAGTGAGACATTACGGGGTACCAACTTGTGACCCGATCGAGGTGAGCGTTGATGTCATCCTCCAGCGTCTTCACCGTCACGTCTACCTCAGGGAGGGTCTCAAGGTCTTCCTCGCGCTCAGACGTCTCCACATCCTCGATGTACTGGAATCCCTTGGGATATTTCTCGATATCCGGGACTGCAAATCCATGCTCTGATTCGAACTCCGCCATTTTTTCCACCAGCCCTCCGACCTCGTAATACCCAGGTTGATAAGAGGTACCCTTTTCGGTGTCCTCGGGGACACCGGCGACGAACTCGGAGATCAACGCTTCTCGGTAAACCTTGTACACGACCCCATTCTTTTCGAAAAGGGTCGAACGAAGCCCTTGCATGAACTGAGTGTGGTCTTTGCCTTTCGTCTTCTGGTCGATTTGGTTCTGCATCTCGCCTAAGAACCGACGAATCATGTCAGGCGTGAGACCGATGTAGATCTTGCTCTCGAATTTCTGGAAAGCTACCTCCAACGGGATTTCCTCGTGACACTCGTCGGTGGCTTGATAACAGTGCTGGTGCCCAAAAACCTTGCCTCTGTATTCTCCCCTGAGAGCTTTTTTCAGGGAGAATTCGGCACGGGTTTCGACATCGTCGATCGCAACAAGACCCGCATTGAAAGGGGCCCACGGGTTCTCCTTTCTGCTGTTCTTGATCTCGTTCACCCAGCCCCTCTCTTGATCCCGGCAGGCCTCGTACCCCGTCGCGTGGTACAGGCATCCAATGGGGAGACGAAACACACTCCCTTGCTCCGCCGCCTCGTCGGTCGACATCGGGTTCGGCCACCGGTGCTCCATCTCGATTTGCCTGCACAGCTTTGCTTTCTCCTCATAATCCATCTTTGCTGCATGCTCCACTGTTAGCTTAGCGTGCCACCCATGTGCAGCCACCTCGGCTGCCTTCCTTGCCTCAGATGGGGTGGCCACTTGAGACATATCCACATTGGCGCCCGCTCCAGTATACGTTCTGGAGCCACTAGGTCCTTGAAGGGCGCGTTCGGCAGCACGCTGCACATCCGTTCTCCTGGCAGCCTGGGACAAGACGAAACTGTTCATTAGCTAATGAACGCCTTCCGCTCCGGTCAGGGCTCAGGGCGCGCGGTTTGAGGCGGAAGGCGTTCATTAGCTAATGAACGCCTTCCGTCCCGGTCAGGGCTCAGGGCGCGCGGTTCGAGGCGGAAACTGTTCATTAGCTAATGAACGCCTTCCGCCCCGGTCAGGGCTCAGGGCGCGCGGTTCGTAACGAGGCGGAAACTGTTCATTAGCTAATGAACGCCTTCCGCCCCGGTCAGGGCTCAGGGCGCGCGGTTAAAGGCGGAAGGTGTTCATTAGCTAATGAACGCCTTCCGCCCCGGTCAGGGCTCAGGGCGCGCGGTTCGAGGCGGAAGGTGTTCATTAGCTAATGAACGCCTTTCGCCCCGGTCAGGGCTCAGGGCGCGCGGTTCGGGCCCGAAAGCGTTCATTAGCTAATGAACGCTTTCCGCCCCGGTCCAGGCGCAGGGCGCGCGTTTCGAGGCCGAAAGCGTTCATTAGCTAATGAACGCTTTCCGCCCCGGTCCAGGCGCAGGGCGCGCGTTTCGGGGCCGAAAGCGTTCATTAGCTAATGAACGCTTTCCGCCCCGGTCCAGGCGCAGGGCATGAAAGGGACGTACCGAAGCCTCTACAAATGGTACCTCGCCAGCAAGTCCGAGGTCATCGATCACTGCCGCTGGTCTCCTGCTTTGCCAGAAAGGAGCTGTAATCGACGCTTTCCACGCCTGGTTTACATAGCTCGCTAGATAGAATTCTTTGCTTTTTTTTTTCGTCTGCTGCTCTAGTTTTTAAACTTTGAAAAGCCAAAAGCCGATTTGTGTGCTTTGGAAGGCTCAAGGCTTCCTCAAAGTTTGCGCTGTCTAATTCGATCACAGTAAGCTTTCTGTTTTTGAACGTGACGAAATACAGAATTGGAGTCTCGTTCTCAATGATACTGTACGCTACGCGTTTCTCAGGAACGAGGCTACCCCCGGTTACAGTCGAAGAGGTAAATTTAGGAAAACTAAAAATTGTTTCTTCATTTTGCTTGGTAGGGTCATCAGAGTGAATCAGTAATTGCAGACTGTCCGAAGGATCGTCGGCTTCAAGGGTTCTAACAATGCTCCACTTGTTACAAAGATAGTGCTGGAAAATATGTTGAGCCCTCAGTGCTTGAAATGTTTCGAGTGTCGCCATTGCGAAATGAGAGAAATTGGCTGTCAACTGTGAAAGGGGTGTGTGTGAAAGAACTTTAAAAAAGTGATGTAACTTTAGCACAATATTAAAAGTCATTTCTGGCGGCTAAAAATGACATGTCGAATATCGATGTCATTTTTGATCAAAATTGACATGCGCTGTCGCTTTTTGATTCGGTCTGTTCAGATCAAGGATATGATTTTAAGATATCCTGGTGTCATTTGCGCTGAAATCGAGGATCGATCGATTCAGTAAGATAGAAATTCTTGGTTGACTCGCAAGTCTATATCATTTTTAGAACGTAAAAACGGCTTCATAAGCTAATGACGGCTAATTTTGACGAAAATATGTTTTCTATTCCTTTCGATGAAGGTTGCGAGATTATCTGCAAACCGTGCCCGGGAATAGTTATTGAAGATTCCATGGAAATAGGGGCTGACTTTTTCAATCATGAGCCAATTCCAAGCACAGCCCCAAGCGCGAATACGCAATTGGTTCTTTGGAACGCGCCTTTGACGTGTAGATCGGAAGTTAGCTCTAATTCTTCACGCGTTTCCGGGTCACGCGCTTTGCGCGAAATTGACTTACAAGAGATAAAAAGCAGACTTGATACAGAATTTTCAGAGACAAGTTTGGACTTGAGTAATGAAGACCCTCTTGTTTGTTTAAATGGTGAAGTAAACAAGCAGATTGTCGTGCGCAAACCGTACGAATCCTACATACGCAAGAAACAATATACAGGCGTAATTAGTATTAAGCAGCGACGTTTGCAGGCTGACAGTATATCAATGGCAGAAACAATTAAGTGCAATTGCAAGTCGCACTGCTGTCTATCTTTCTCATCCGCAGATATTCAGTCTTTTCGCGAAAATATTTTCAGTATGTCGCAAAAAGATAGAAAGGAATACTTCATCAAAGACTTGCTAAAAAACAGCTTTCGATCTGAGGACAAGTTCGACTTCAAATACTTTTTGGGCAAGAAGCAGGTATGTTTTTTTTGAACTCGTTCATTAGCTAATGAACGGCCTCTGGCCAAAGCGCGACTCACAATTAGACACTTTGGCTACGGCAACCGTTCATTAGCTAATGAACGGCCTCTGGCCAAAGCGCGACTCACAATTAGACACTTTGGCTACGGGAACCGTTCATTAGCTAATGAACGGCCTCTCGCCAAAGCGCGACTCACAATTAGACACTTTGGCTACGGGAACCGTTCATTAGCTAATGAACGGCCTCTGGCCAAAGCGCGACTCACAATTAGACACTTTGGCTGCGGGAACCGTTCATTAGCTAATGAACGGCCTCTGGCCAAAGCGAAATTTTTCTTGGACCTTGTGATAGATTGTGTAATATTGTTCAGCACAGGAATGTGGAATATCGTATGATAAATTTCTAAATTTACGATGTGTACATATTCGCGACATTGGTCGAGTTGGTACGGCGCTAGGCTATGAACCTCGCACTCGTGGGTTCGATTCCCACTGAGGGTCTAGGTTGCGCAGATTTAAGGCGTGGTTGGAGAGTGCTGACGAGCATGCAACGGCCGTCCCGCCTGCAGACGTGCAGTGTTGGGGGTGTCTCCCAAGCGTCTTAAATTGGCATGACCTACCAAAACCCTTATGCGTTTTCTGGATAATGTGTTAATAATTTTTGAGTGACGGTGTCTTTTTTTGTAACAGGTGTGCTTTAAGTTCTACTATATGGCTTACGGCATCAGCTACGGGTATCTTCACGACTGTCGGACACGCGTGCTCGAGGGCCGACACACGTTTGTTCATGGATTGACGTACGAGGAGGACAACCGCAAGATTTCTCTGAAACGCGAGTCGGTCGTCGCCTGGCTCAAGAAATACGCCGACGAATACGGACAACACCAACCTGACAAAGAACCGATTCATCTTTCGGATGGATTGACCATCGAAGAGCTGTGGGACGGACGAGTACAACGAGGGCTTGCAAGAGAATGAGGAGAGGAAAAAATGCTCTCTCAGTTACTTCTACAAAATATTTGACGAAGATTGCAGGAAGTGGCTCAAGATTCCATCGACGAACCGATTTTCTCAGTGCGATGTTTGCGCGTCCTTCAAGTTATTGAAGGAAGGCTTAACCAAATCTCAAAAAGGTTAATATTCATGAATAGCTTTGTGATGTGTTTATATGCTTATGTAATTTGTTCACTGACCCAAATTTGTGTATCTTGCACAGCGCAATACAACGGGCCTCTCAACAAACATCATGCAATCGCACGAGCGGAGCGCCAGAAGTTCTACAAACATGGTCGTAAAGCGAATATGACCAAGAGCATTACCATGAACAAAACTTGGCATAAGTATGCCTCGGTGATCATCGATGGCATGACGCAGTGGACCACCCGACTGCCACACTTTCGACGTATCCCTAAACATCTGGACTCTAAGGACTTCCTTGACGTGCACAACATGGGGAGCATGATCGAGAACGTGGGCTGCTTCATGGATTTCAACTACGCCAACTTCAAGGACGATGCGAACTTCCTTGTCAACGTTTTGCACCGGGATATCCTCCGCATTCAAGAGCATCGACGCAACGGGGACGGGGAAAATTCATACCCGATGCCGGAAGTATTGTATGTACAGCTTGACAATGTGAGCACCAACAAGAGCAAGTTGATGTTGGCATACGCAGCTTGGCTGGTGCACACGGACGTCTTTCGCAAGGTGAAACTCAACTTTCTGTTGGTGGGACATACGCACGAGAACATTGACCAGATGTTTTCACGCTTCTCCGTGCGTCTACGACGCAAGCAAGCTTGGACGCTCGACGAGATGATAGAGGTCGCACAAGAATGCTTTACGGATGGTGTAATATGCGAGCACACCGAGAAGATCTTCGACTTCAGCTCTTGGTTTGATGGTCACGTCTTCGATTGCCACAATATTTTGGCACAGCAGGCTTTCAAGTTCAAGAAGAACGAGCACGGCGAAGTGGGCATGCAGTACAAACAATATTCCATTTCACCCAAATGGTTACCCGAGACTCCATTGCCAAAGCTTGTTTCTACACCCCCTGTCGCGGGGCCCGGATACATCAAGCCGATTCCTTTTACCGAAGAAGGCATCGAAAAGCTTGAGCATACCTTACAGGCGTTGAAGGACATTTTGGGCACAAAGCTCACGGAGGTGCACGAAAAGTTTTGGCGCGAGGATGTCATCGAGAAACAGCGCCACCTAACTGCTGGTGGAGAATGTCAAGCGCCCGCGATACCCTTCCAGCATCCCGAGAAAATCGCCATCGAGCGCAATACCACCTTGGTTCGACTGATAGAGGCGCCCGCGTTGGCGATAGAAGCTGCCGGGGCTGCCGCCGTCCCCGCTATACCGGTGCGCATCCAACGCCGAATTGATCGAGCGCCGATAGAAGTGTACAACGGTAAACGGAAACACCAAGGTCGAGCCCAAAAGCGAGCAGAGCAGTACGTGGACAACGCCCAGTGGGAGGTCACCTACGGCCAGATGACAGTCGGCAGCTTTGCAGTGGCTCTCGCGGTGGAATCTGAAAACGACAAGTTCGCGTTCCGCGTACAACTGAAGCGAAGCGAATGGTCGGATCCGTTGTACTTGGTGAAGGTGGAGGCGCGCTATCCGTCAACTCAACAGCTGCTATATCGCTATTTCCAACCCAAAAAGCACACCGACACCAAGAAGAAGCACCTCGGCAAGCAGCTTGCGAGTCACCCAGGAGCTTTCGCAGCGCCACCGGGGCACCGACCGTCTACCGAGACTTTCGATAAGAATGAAATAGTGCTGGCATGGAATGTGGATGCGAATGACCCCGAACGGAGTATACCGAACGAGCAATACGCGCAGATAGTCGTCGCTTTGCTTGCACAACAATCCAAACGCACGCGCAAGGACCTAGGTGACTTGAATGAATCGGATGATTCCGATGAAGACGAAGCTTTTGATAATTGCGTAGCGGTAGCGGTAGCACCTGAAGTGGACGCGTAAAGCAAGACGAAAAAAAAACATGTAAATAATATGTGTATAACGTGTATATAGATTCTGAGTCAAAAGTTCTGTGTGTTTTCACTCCTCCTAGATTTCGAAAAAGTGCATTTGACCTCAATTTTGTACCATAAAAACCATTAAATCTAATGCACAACCTGCACTTGCATGTTCTTGACTGTTAAAATGCGGCTTTTTAAGCCTATCATGAGGTAAATAAGGCAATATCATTTTCACATGAGAATATCATTTTCATCGAATAGTGTGTTGGAAGCACCAGCCGTCCGTAGCCCGTAGAGAGCATAGAGCAGCTTGGCATAGCCATATCTGCCCTTATACTTATATTCAGAGGGGAACCGTACATATATAGGAACCTCCAGACGGGCATGAACAAAGGCCTGACTGACGTCAAAGTGATAGACCATAACCCCCATACCAGCAAAGATATGGCAAACTCATGATGAATCACATATATCGCGATATCTCGATACGTCGGTCCGGATACTGCAATACTTACGCGATTACGTCCGGTGCGTCAAGGAGTGGCAATACTAGCTTAGGAACAAAGACGCGCTAGCAACAGCATATAACTACGCACGCACATTCTAAACTCTACTAGGCTCCTAATCCTTCGCGTTCCTAGCGCCAACATTAAATCCTCAGCGGGCGCGTATCGACATATCGAGACGTAAATATGGAGAAAAAAAACTATCGATACGATATGATATTGGCGTAATAATATCGATACGATACGCGGATAAAAAAAACAAAATGTATCGATACGACATGATACGTAAAAAAAGTTGTCGATACGATATGATAACCCGATATATCGAGTTATCGAGCTATCGAGCTATCGATACCGAGCCTTGGTGCAATGCTGCAAGCTACCACCGTGAGCATTGTGGTGACGGTGCCCCTCTGGCCTTTGACCCCGAGTAGCTTTTATTCTGGCTCTGGCAGTATACCACTCAGGTGGTGTGTTGAGATGTGCTTTGACCTCAACGCAGTGGTCTTCAATTTGGTTTATGCTTTTCTTTGACAACTGCTGGAAATGACACGGTGACTGTCATTATGGTCACCTGTCATAATATCCGTAATCAGATTTTTCACTAGCCTGCTTTGCAGGGATACCGCACTCTCAGGACTTTGTCCCCTTTGCTAGCGTAAATGTTTTATTATTATTATCAGATTCGGAGTCCAGCCGTGACAAACAGTTCACATGCTATTTAGCTCTCCAGTCCGTATGTCTCTCCCCTTCTAATAATATCATAATATCCGAGTATGTAATCCGTTACGGCGTTCCGACCTGTATTGACCCTCTGTCCGCTTGGAATATTATTACCCGCACGGTATAATATCTAGCAGGTTATGGTCCCACTTTACGCTTGCGTCTCGTCTTTGCAGGTTGGTTCGTTTCTTGCGTGGCTTTTGGGTATCGGCGGATTCTTACCGTTCGCGGTATTATTCTTTGCGTTGGGACGTGATCTACATTGGTTCTGCTGGGACGTCAGTTTAGCGCCTTGTACGACCAGTTGCTATCTCTGTTGGGCCACGCATCTTTCGCTACCTCTTTCTTTGGGTTTACGTTATCATCTTTGTCGCGGCTCTCATTAGGTCGCGGTTCATAGCAGAACTTCGTGGAGGCCAACCACGAGTTAATTTCCGTTTCGCACAAGATCGCTTTTTATGTTTACGTTGACATTTCAGGCTTTGGAGAGAGCGTTGCAACAGCTATCGGGATGGATCTCCCTATGGTTCGTATTTTTTTCCCCGGCTTCGCTTGACGACTCGGCGCTGCATCCTACATCGCATTCATTGCGTGATGCCGTTTTGTTTGTTATTCGCCTTCTCTGATTCGCGCGTTTTAAGTAATTTGGAACGTTTGGCTTTACGTTGCTTAACGTGGTTTTCTCTCTCGCTATTGGAGGAATGGAAGAGTTCTGTGACCTCGCTTTCTATGGCTACTATCCAAATTGCTAGTCCTCCCACAAGGACCACTTCGCAATGGCTATATTGGTCGCTAGCTTGCCCGTTAAAGCATATTCAAGCATTTTTTCATGATATTGATTTGTCAATTGAATATCATTTTGCACGGGTTCGTCCCTAGAGTGACTTTAGGGTCATGTTTAGCGGGTGTGATTTGGGGATGTGATTTCACAAAAATCACGAACTACACCTTGGTCCTCCCACAAGGACCAGGCTATTACTCAAGCTAACTGCCTCCTCGAAGGTCCTTTGAAAATTTGAGCACCCATGTTGTCAAGATCTCGAGCTGCTCTTTCTGCAGTGTCTTGTCAAAACTTTCATCCGAGGTCATCTTGACCCTCAAAATATCGGTTGAAGAAGCACCGGGTGTCAAAACTGAAAAATGCCTTAAATCTCCCAAAATGAAATTGCCTTTCTTCCACTTCAACGATGCATGCACGCCAAAGTATTGCACATTATGGCCATGTAGATGGCTCAAAAATTCAAGTATTGTGTCTATATGCCGACCGTAGCGAGAGGTTGGTGTGGAAGTGCCATGCACGCACTCAATCTAGCATCCACGACATCACATCAGAGCCAAATTAATCCTTAGATTTTCTGATATTTGACAAAAAATGATAGGACATGTCGAGTTGAGTGCAAATATATGTCCAGTGTGAGGTTATCAACGTGTGTTCTATTGTAAACATGATTGTACACAATGCTACGGTGTTGCTGAATCCTTGGACGCATGCTCAGCCTACATATACTATCAGCAAAGAAATATTGAAGATAAGGTGTTGTTTTGAGTGATTTTTAACATTAGAAAAATTCCGACTTGAAAAATCCGAGGGATGCATATACAAATGCAATCGGTGTAGATATATGAGGTGGATCCAGGCCAAACCAGGCATCATCTAACTAAGTATAGACCCTGTATAGACCACCTTTCATTGGACGCACCTCCAATTTTGGTTGGCATGCCCAATTAAATTATTTGAAAATAGGTCTTTGTGGGAGGACCAAATTCAAATCTGGTCCTCCCACAAGGACTGCGGGATAGTAGCCATCTACAGTAGATCGCGGTTTATAAGAAAATGTATCTACAAGAAAACAGCCGCTATTTTTTCGCCGAAATTTTAGGAAAATCGTTATACTGCGGCCGCTAGGTTTTCTATATACTGCATGATTGAGGATGCTCAAAATAAGAAAACACCACGCTAGCCGAATGGTCCGATTAAGAAATTTGTTAGGATTAAGAAAAAAATTCGAACCCTATTAATTACTATTTCTACTATCTATTATTGTTATACAGTAATCGCCCATATTTAAGAAAACAGGGATTTTGGGCCAGCCAGCCGTACTCATCGAGTTGGGTACCCCCCCCTCCCCCCCCGCCAGCGTCAGCGTCATAAGAGAACTCGAAGAATAGTAGATCGCTCATTTTCAACCAGCCAGCTTATTTCTTCACTCAAGACGTGGACACTCACCTCAGCCCAGCGACTTTCTTGAAATTTTCACACCGCCCGACATGGACCCAGAGAGCCGTGCGCAGCTGCGTGACCTGAAACAATATTTTGTCGACGTGATTATTTCTGACCCCAAGCACAGGCGTGGGTATAACTTCGAAGTGGTGTACGAGGATGGTGACCGCAGGGACCACATCTTGCGCGTGCAGGACTATGGGAAGGGGGATGCCGCGGTGGCTGGCGCATGGTGCTTGCTGAAAAGCTCTTAAGGTGGAATAGCTAGAATACAATGTATGTAACGTATTGCATAAGATATCTTAGAAGTGCCTCCCACCAAGTCCCTGCGGCATAGTCTGATGGCCGCACTGAACACGCAGTGTAAAAATGTAAGCATTATTTTACCCTGTTTCATTTAAGCCTGTAGTTTTAGGGCATAGTAAGTAGAGGTTTCCTATGCAGTACCGTATTTGATCGAATAGCATAAGGCATCAGCTTGAGATACACGTATTATCGGTACATCGATCACTCTAAATGCCGCCCCTGCTCGTCCACTCTTGATCGCCGACCAGCTTACCCTTCGTCATGCCATTCGAAAGGAAGCCGATGAACACCGTGAACATTACCAAAAGGAATACAACCACTCTCTCCTTTCCGGCCGCAAGGTTTGCCTACCCAATCCGATCCCCAACCTTTATGCCTCTTTTACCATCAACATGGATTGGCGCCTCCTTGGCGCCCTCCTTGGCGCCCTCTTTGTCGCCCTCCTTGGCGCCCTCCTTGGCGCCCTCCTTGGCGCCCTCTTTGGCGCCATCCTTGGAGCCCTCCTTGGCGCCCTCCTTGGCGCCCTCCTTGGCGCCCTCCTCGGCGCCCTCCTTGGCGCCCTCTTCGGCGCCCTCCTTGGCGCCCTCCTTGGCGTTCTCTTTGGCGCCCTCCTTGGCGCCCCCCTTGGCGCCCTCCTTGGCGCCCTCCTTGGCGCCCTCCTTGGCGCCCTCTTTGGCGCCCAGTGATTTGGTTAGAATGTCAAAACTAGCCGCAAGACGCCCGGCAGAGAGTGCCAAAAGGCATCTCACCAATGGTGCGTGGGTTATGGACCCCCACTCAATGGCTTTATAGTGGAGACAATAGGGTACTTGCCTCCTTGGCGCCCTCCTTGGCGCCCTCCTTGGCGCCCTCTTTGGCGCCCAGTGATTTGGTTAGAATGTCAAAACTAGCCGCGAGACGCCCGGCGGAGAGTGCCAAAAGGCATCTCACCAATGGTGCGTGGGTTATGGACCCCCACTCAATGGCTTTATAGTGGAGACAATAGGGTACTTGCCTCCTTGGCGCCCTCCTTGGCGCCCTCCTTGGCGCCCTCTTTGGCGCCCAGTGATTTGGTTAGAATGTCAAAACTAGCCGCGAGACGCCCGGCGGAGAGTGCCAAAAGGCATCTCACCAATGGTGCGTGGGTTATGGACCCCCACTCAATGGCTTTATAGTGGAGACAATACTTAGGATACTTGCCTCCTTGGCGCCCTCCTTGGCGCCCTCCTTGGCGCCCTCTTTGGCGCCCAGTGATTTGGTTAGAATGTCAAAACTAGCCGCGAGACGCCCGGCGGAGAGTGCCAAAAGGCATCTCACCAATGGTGCGTGGGTTATGGACCCCCACTCAATGGCTTTATAGTGGAGACAATAGGGTACTTGCCTCCTTGGCGCCCTCCTTGGCGCCCTCCTTGGCGCCCTCCTTGGCACCCTCCTTGGCGCCCTCCTTGGCGCCCTCCTTGGCGCCCTCCTTGGCGCCCTCCTTGGCGCCCTCCTTGGCGCCCTCCTCGGCGCCCTCCTTGGCGCCCTCTTTGGCGCCCTCTTTGGCGCCCTCCTTGGCCCCTTTTTTGGCGCCCTCTTTGGCGCCCTCCTTGGCGCCCTCCTTGGCGCCCTCCTTGGCGCCCTCCTTGGCGCCCTCCTTGGCGCCCTCCTTGGCGCCCTCCTTGGCGCCCTCTTTGGCGCCCTCCGTGGCGCCCTCCTTGGCGCCCTCCTTGGCGCCCTCCTTGGCGCCCCCCTTGGCGCCCTCCTTGGCGCCCTCTTTGGCGCCCTCTTTGGCGCCCTCTTTGGCGCCCTCCTTGGCGCCCTCTTCGGCGCCCTCCTTGGCGCCCTCCTTGGCGCCCTCCTTGGCGCTTTCCTTGGCGCCCCCCTTGGCGCCCTCCTTGGCGCCCTCTTTGGCGCCCCATTCTAAAATATCCCCCAGTCTTTCACCCAGTATTACTTAACATGCTTGCACTTCTCCCTTGCCACAGGCTCAATTTATGGTAGGCGACCTGGTAATGTTGCGCCGCACAACAACCCAACGCTCCGCGATCACCACGAGCAAGCTTCTGGGATTTGCTGCCACCGCCCACCGGGCCCTATATGGTGAACGAAGTCATCAGCAAGTCTTCCGTTCGCTTACTAGACCATCTGTGGGGGAAAACGTTCGATCGCGCCATCTCCATCTCCATGCTCAGCATGTTCAAGGCTCGTGGGGAATCCACACTTCCTCAGGTGCGCCTCTGCATGCATGCGTACCGCATTCTTCCTTCCGCCTGATTTGACTTGTGTGTCCATGTTCAATTTGCGGGCCTCGGATGTGCGTAATCCCCATTTCACTTATGGACCTCACAAACTCTTACACATTTCCACTTCTCTACAGATGGAGCAATTCTTGCTCTCGCAGAAACCCCGCTGTGACGAAGCCTATGCAGTTCAAGACAAGCGGTTGCAAGACCTACAAGATGGCTTGGCCAATCGGCCAAATGCCCCAATCTGTGAAATGTGCAAGAAACCCACGCACAAGCTTTGGTGCAAGGGGTTCTGCAAGCCTTGCTATTCCAAGTCGAGGGCTTCCATTGCAAAGCAAAGGAAGGCACAGGGTACGTCGGAAAATGGCGCCCGAGGGCGAGGAAGACCCCGCAAGACATAACCATAGTAGCATGTAGGATGTCACACATGCTCTCGTAGAACAACCCCTTCCAAGATTAGACTGCCAAGAACTAGGCTTGTACAAGCCATCACCAAGAACCATGGGTATCACCTGCCTGCCTGTCTTCTAGACTACTACCATTATTTATTACTTGTATTATTTTTGAATATGCATCTGCACTAAACATGCATCTAGGCTAAAAATGCATCCAGGCTGAATATGCTTTCAGGCTACAGCATATATATATGACTCGTGAACTTATGGACTTATGGTTATCTGGGCATTTGTTCACCTTGTGGGTGGTGCTTTGGCGCTATTGTTTCGTGCATCTACTTCGCCCTTCATCATTCGGTGGGCTCGAGGCTATGCGGAGAGGTGGCATTTCTCCGTAGGTTGTATCGCTGCGTTTGCATGGGTGGTGCTTGTGCAGAACATTCTTTTTCGTTGGCGTGTAGCATCGTTGGCAAGAGTGGTATATCTTCGGTCGACGTTCACACCATCTGTTACCAGCTAGCTCTCGGTTCGAGCACACGACCTCGTTGACATCTTGGAGGTTCCTGTACTTCACACCATCAAATGACTATACATCTTTCTGGTCTCTGGCATGTACGACCACTACTTTGACGACTCGCCTATGGCACGGCGGGCACGCGCTGATTTCGTTGGTTTCATCTTTCTTTTGTTCTTTGCTACATTCTTGAATCACAGCTGTTCAATGGCTTTCGCAGTCGGTGGTGCTTGGCCAGCATCACATGCCAGCTTCACAGTGAGGATCCTTTGTTTTCAACGGATACAGTAGTAGATGGGTGCTTACGATCTTAGGTTCCGTATTCTGGCATGCCTTAGCCACGAGCTCCGGCTCGTGCATCTTGCATCTCACTTAACTGACTCGCAAAATGACTTATCCCTAACACATTTAGCGAGCCAGGGTGGTGTTTGTCACTCGTGTCTGTCCCACCTCATCTGAGGTGGTGTGCTGGAAATGACAAGTGACTGTCATTATGGTCACCTGTCATATCCGTAATCAGATTCGGAGTCCAGCCGTGACAAACAGTACACATGCTATTTAGCTCTCCAGTCCGTATGTCTCTCCCCTTCTAATATCATAATATCCGAGTATGCAGTTCGTTACGGCGTTCCGACCTGTATTGACCCTCTGTCCGCTTGGAATATTATTACCCGCACGGTATAATATCTAGCAACAACTACAATCTTCAAATCTGGTTTGCTGACACAGTGCCTTTCAGTTGTTTGGCGGGAGCACCTTGCCCGTAGGTTTTTGCACTTGTGCTAGCTAGAGGGTTCAAATTTGTGTATCAGAATTGCACAGTTTGATTAGCAGTTAGGTCTGTCACCCTAGTTCTTGCCCTAACTTATCTTAACTTTTCTGACTTATCTGTCAGTCACCACCCACAATGTTGCGTGGGGCGGTGTGCTGAAATCTGTATAGGCAGCCCGAACTAAGTTGTCGGCAGGCCCCTATGACAGATATCTAGGTAGCCAACACTGGACTGGTGACTGACCCGTAAGTTCGTGTTGTGACACACCGAGTGTCACAGGTAGCTAGGTCCGAGACCGTTCCGACTCCGAGACCGTTCCGGGTATATCTAGCTTAGGGTTTATTTTCTTAAGAGAGTTTATCTATATTGGTTCACTGATTGTTTGGTATCTTGAACCGGGATATTCCAGTATATAATCTGCAGTTCCGGAGAAATTGCTTCCCTTTGAGCCAATGCCATGGGTGCAATTGTGAGCTAAAACGCTTAGCGGGCGTTGAGATGGGTCCGGGGACGTGTCTAGTCAATGGAGATACCATATGTGCCTCATCAAATTGCCAAACATGCATTTGGTGCTCATAAACGTGAAGACATGTGCAATAGCTGATATTAATAATAATGATATAACATTTACGCTGAGAATAATGACGATGCCATAATAAGTCCGGTGTAATCCTGCAAGCAGGCAACTGAAGAACAGAGGGAACTGATATTCATACTGATTTTGGCCAAATGTTTTTTAAGTGTTAATGGAACGAGCTGCTATGTATTTGGTATATATATTTGGAATGTAAGCTTGCACTATAATTATCGCAAATAGCATATCATATTGATAGCGGTAACGAAGCACCCGTAGAGAAAGACGGGACCACTCTTATACCGACGGCTAATAGCGACATGCCCGCGCTGAGTACCTTTCATGGCATGCGACACGTTGTAATGAACTAGGGGCTAAATGTTCATGGGATTCGCGGCGTCTTTCACAAGAAATAAGCTTGAAATGAAAAAAGGTATGACTTTTACTTTATTTTGAAACTGCAGATAACTTGCTAGAAAAGCAGTCTCAGGCAGTGAGACGTGCGAGCAAGGGATGAACCGAAAACCACGAGAATAACATTAGATGGAATATAAGGTTATTCTCTAGGAACTGTCACGTGTGACCCACCAAAGGTGACAGACCGGGATATCGATATCGAGGTCGATCTCGACTGTCGATACCGATATTCCAGCACACCACCTCACCTGAGGTGGGACACACAAGCTAGTGACAGTGACAAACACACCACCCTGACTAGTTAAGGCTCCAAGCCTGAATAGTTATCTAGTCAGCAGCATGTCACAGTCCGGAGTGCTAACACACAAGATCACAAGTAAGCATATAGTGCATGCTAGTGACAACTAGGTAAACAAATGCTGAGTGGCTAAGTTTCAATTTTCAAAATCTGCCCGTCGAGTGGACGTCTAAACGGTAAAAAATCTGCTGGTTCCCATAAATTCAGAGCACGCCCGTGTTCGGTCTTGCACTCAAATCTCCGATGTCATCAAGCAATACAGAGCACGCTCGTGTCTGGTCAACGGCTAAGATATCTGCTGGCGATTGGTACTAGTAGGATTCCCGAAATAAATGCTGTTACCAAAACTGCCCTCCTCTGGGGTCTTACAACGGTGCACATTGAATCACATAGAATAATACTGTGCCGGATCCAATCAGAAAAAAAAATAGAGCCGCCGCCAGCTAGTGTCGCGAGTAAATCAACTGAAACAAAGAAACAAAGTACAGCCGACAAGTGTCGTGAGTAAATCAACAATTAAAAGAGATAGAAAGCCGCCGCGCCCGGATACGTCGCAAAGAAACAAAAGAGAAACCAATCAATAGTAATAGCCACCATCATCGTAGCCATCGTAGGCACCACCACCGTCGTAGTCCCCATGGTCACCATAATCGTCGTCGTAATCCACGAAGTCAGACTGTCCGCCGACAGCAGAATCGTCGGAAAATCCCGGACCACCCTGGTAGAGCTGGTGGTCTACGTGATCATGCCCATGCGCGTTGTGGGAGGCCTCCCAAGCCTCCCACTCCGCAGCGGTGTAACCGCCCTCAGCGGTTTCGTAATCGTCGTTGGCCTCGTCGTCCCAGGCCTCCGACTGCTCGTAATTATCAGAAATATTGCTCTCTCCAAGTGGAGAGTCATCTGCTGGCTCCTCGAACGAATCAACTCCAGGCTCGAGGGGAGCACCGGAGTGAGAAACTCCCAAGTGGGGTAGAGAAACAGCGGATTCCGAAAAATACTCTTCTTCACTAAAATCTGACTCGTCCCAGTACCCTGGAGGGTTCTGAGACCCATCATTCTCGTCCTCAAAATCAGACTCGTCCCAGTACCCTGGAGGGTTCTGGGAGTCATCTTGATCATCTACCGAACCGCAAAAAACATCCACATGATCGGTCGAAAAATCATCGGGGCTCTGAAAAGCAGTAGCGCCAGCAGCAAAGGACCCTGCCGGCCGAGAGTCGAGATAGCGATGAATAACTTCACGCTGCACAACAGTGCGAGCGTGCTCCCTCGGCTTAGCACGAGCCAAGGGGGTCCGTGGCAAATTCTGCGGAATGAATGTTGTTTGCGTAAAGACATCGGACCCAAGATCGACGAGTGAAACTTGGGTCTCACAGTCAGCTGAGAGCACAGAGCAAGGCTCTATATCGATATTTCCGATAACCGATACTATCGATATATCGTATTTATCGCCGATTATCGGATTGCGATGTCTAACTATCGATTGTGCAGGTTTTGGTGTTCCATATTTAATTTATAACAAATTACATATAAATGTCCAAGTAATCGATTATTTATCGATTGTGCCGATTATCGATACCGTTTTTCGGATATCGGATTGTATCGATACCGAAAAACCAAACCGATATAGAGCCCTGGCACAGAGGTGGGTTGGTAGTGCGTCGATAAAATCGCACCACCAACCCCAACGCCCTCAGACGCAATAGAAATCTGCAAAATGACTGGCGGGGTCTCCAAACAATCTGGCCCAACCGAAATGCCCACACCAGGGACTGGAGAAGCGGAAACAGCGGTTGCAGCGCTCTGATAAAAAGAAATCACGCCGCGCAACATGGAGCAAACTGTCAGCAACTTCCGATGCCCCAGAGATGCCCCCTTCTCCAACTTACTGTCCGCCGATGCCAAGAGGGCCACCGCCTCTCCCAGGGTGCCAGGCAAAGAAACAACTTCCGGCATCTAAGCTAGTCGCACGCCTCCCCCACCAGAGGTGCTATCCTGAATAAATCGTGGGCGGGTGAATCACACCCGGACTGAAACGAACGGAAATAAGCTAAATATGACCGTCCATACAATCAGAAAAATAAACACTCGAAGGTGAGTGGGCTCATAACCTGCTAGAAAAGCAGTCTCAGGCAGTGAGACGTGCGAGCAAGGGATGAACCGAAAGCCACGAGAATAACATTAGATGGAATATAAGGTTATTCTCTAGGAACTGTCACGTGTGACCCACCAAAGGTGACAAACCGGGATATCGATATCGAGGTCGATCTCGACTGTCGATACCGATATTCCAGCATAACTTGTTTTGCTGGCCAACTCCCAACTGGTGATTTTGACACTGGTATCTCTTGTGCTGGGAGTTCTAGGCACCTCCTGGCCATGCGTCAAGCAGCAAACCTGCTTATAATAACCCCTTGCTGCCACCATACAAATTTTGGGGGATTCGAAGGACCTCCCCTGACAAATACTTCTAGAGTCTCCGGACGCCCATCAGCTCAATATGCGTTACAAACCCTAAGTAATATTCGCGCTATTTCGGTCCGGAGACGGGAGTAAGAGTAGCCAGTTTACATATTTCATTTATGTTTCATATGAAGATATGATATCATATGATATCATATGATATCATATGATATCTGATATCATATGTCCGCCTCCTTCGAACGGAGGCTGACGTGAGCGGGGAGGAAACCCTACTCTTGTCCCCAGAGTTTCTCCGAGCGCAGCCACGCGAGGGTCGACGTTACAGTTGATCGAAGAGGCTCGGAGAAACTTATGGACCACACAGAGTTACAAACCCTAAATATATATTTTCGTCCATAAGCTCTGGGGACAAGAATAGAGGAAACCCCAACCAAATCGAACGCAGCCGAGCGCATCTCGAAAAATAAATGAATTGGAATTCCACGAGCTGGATCTCAGTCAGTTATTGTAAAGAATACTATTGTAAAGAATACTATTGTAACTGTAAATAGTATACAGTTATTGTAAAGAATATTGTAAAGAATTGTAAAGATTATTGTAAAGAATATTATAACGTGTGCCGACATTAACGACGACAGACGATAGATATACATTATTCTTAGAGAGATGCACATATAGTGTGTTGTGATGTGTTGAAACTGGCAACTTGGAGCAAAAGCACTCCACTTCGATGGCCTACTCCGATGCTTCTAACTTCTCACGCTGTTTCGTACTATTTCTCCCTCTTTTAGCTGCGCATCTCTCCCTCGTACGCTGCGCCTTGCACCATAACCCTGATAACACAGGCAATGCGCATCTACACCACCCGTTGCATGCTCATCAAATTTATCGCCAAGGCACCACGAGCGACGCATCCGCGAGCGGAGGCGTGCGATATGCCTTCTGCGTGACGGGTCAAGTGAGGAGTTTCGATGGGACGTATTTGAAGCTGAAAGATATACTGGTGGACACGTTTGGAGAGAACAATGCGTCCGCGAGGGACTTGTTTCTGGTCTTGGATCCGCACTGCAGTGACAAGAACACCACGACTGACGTGGAGCACTGCGCAACCAACATACCCGATCACGAGCAAAAGTGGAGAGATTATTTGCAACCGAAGGTGTGCATCTGTTGTGCACTGCGCGTGCTCGGATCCCGACGTACTTCTCGATGTATCACTGGCGTTTCTCGAGAGCCTCGATTGTACCTCTTCCGTTTTCGTTCTTATTTTTCTTTTCATTTGTCCTGCGCAACTCGCTGGGATCCTCGCAGTCCTCGCTTCGACTCGCTTCCGCTGCTTGCCGCCAGTTTTCTGTCTTCAACATCAGCATCAACATGTTGAGCGATGGCAATGCTTGTGTTTTGTTGCGAGTTTGTGAATTTTAGGATCTCCCAGTGGTTCCTCAGCCCGAAAAGCGCGCGCGGCAGAATGTGCGCACACATGAGTACTGTTTTTCAAACCAGAAACGTCAAGTTTTCAAAGCACAATTCGACAAACCTTGGCACTTTTTTCGACTTTCCTTTCCCAGTAAATCTCCAGTGCTCTCGCTTCTTACTCTCCTCGACCGATTCTCTGGTCAGCTGGTTACCACCATTTTGCAGGCTTTTCATCCGGTGTACGTTTCTTTCGTTTGTAGTTAGTTGGTGTGTGTGTGACTTTTTGCTCTGTTCCGTGGAAGTACAGATAGTTAGAGTTCTGCTAACACCTTTTGTGCGGGCACAATGGTATCTGGATGCTTCCAGCGACTTATGGTATTCAACCAGACGTACAAAAAGGATAACGACATTGTCCCGGAAAACGGCTGTAACGATGATAAAAGCAAGCGTATGTTGCCGAATCGAGAAGGTTACTTTGACGCGAGCTTTTATCAAAATCACCTAAAGCAGGAGCTCTGCTACGGTATGGTAAAGGAGCAGGAAAAGTTGAATGGTTGGAAGTATGACTGGATCGTCTCAACTCGCCCAGACAAGCCTTGGACCAACGTCGGGCAAGGTAACAACACCTGGTGTCGTTACGCCCCCTGCAGACAATTTTGGTTAGCTCTGTACTGTTGTTTGCCAGAGAATTCCTGAGATAGCCTCCTTAACTTTCAAGAGCGGAAAATGGAAGGCTTGGTATTGCTTCAGGCTGTTTTGCTAGCTCGTCTCCTTGCTTTGTACTGAGTGCTGTTTAACTACGGCCGACTCGTCCATCATCAGGGCTACTGTAGCATATCAAACGTTACCACACGATTTCTCTTGACATGTGTCAAATGACTTACGATTGCTTTTCATGGCAAGAGGCAGCGTGTTGAGAGTACACGTGTTCCCTACTCTTAAGCAGAAAAATTGGATCCCAACTACATATACACGCTCGACGACTGTAACGTTATGGATACCGGAGGTCTGATATGCGACATGTTCTGGTTCCCTTGCGGATACCGTATACTCCGCCAAAGAGCAATACTTCCAGTGCATCAATCTGGATCCAAAGGCACCCTCACCAAGTATCAAAGACTATCCAGTGTGCCACGTAAAGAGCTGGTCTGTAGGTGCGTACATTTCACGCTTCTTGTGCAATATCTGTCTCAGTCAATGATCCACGTGAAGCTAAATCTTACTGCCTGTAAAAGCTGGTATCCTTTTGAATGCCAATCGCGTACAAGTACTCCCGGCGCGACTCTGCCAGGCGCGCTTTCGTGCCTTTGAGGCACACTGTTGCAGCATAGACAACCTCTTCCGGCGCTGTGTACAATCTCAGTGTCACTTGCTTGACAGCATGCCAACGTGGCCAGCTTGTGACAAGAAAGGACTGCGCTTCGTGCTTTGACAGCTTATCGCTGCGCATGTGAAGCGTTTGTCCCCCACTTGTCTCTGTGCTTGTGGCTGTCTGGGTGTTCCCAACGTGAGGGGAGACCTTGGTGGAGTGTGCACCGCAGCTGGTGATCCCCTGTTTGGTTTGAAACCTTCAGCTTGCCTGGGCTTGAGCACCGGACTGGAATATTTCCATGACGGACCTGCGGTGCAATACTGGATGAGATCCCAGCTACCCCACATTTTCGGCTGTGATTCGTGTTTGTGATGGGCTCGCTCTGCGCTTGGTTTGGGATGTGTCGAAGGGGATGGTATCTTGCCTCGGCCCCGCCCTGTTCCTGAATGCTTCTCGCTCCACTGGGACTCCACTGGGGCTTGGCTTTTCTCTCGTGCCGTGCAGTGTGTTCCCAACGTGATGATATGACAGGCTTGTGTGCCCGCCTGTTGTTGCTGTGCTTGTGGATGTATGTTCCCACCAAGTCATGATATCTTTGAGGCATGTGCTCTCATCATGATCATCATGATACTGTGGCTGTGATGTGCGGGGGTTCCCCACTTTCTCTATCTTTATGAGGTGTCTGTGCTCCTGGTATCACTTAAGTGTCGACGTGCGGTATCTTGTCAAAGCCTCGCCCTGTTTCTGCATGCTTCTCTCATGCTCTGGATGGTGGACTCGGTTTGGTTGGCGTGCCTCATGCCGCTCAGAGTGTGTTCTACAGGTGTAAGGGAAGTTGCCGTGCTGTGTGTGCATACTCCCAGCATGTTACTGTGGCCATCGGATGGCAACGAGCCTCCTCCCACCCTGCCGATGTCCTTCCATCAAGTGCTATGCCAGCCTACAAGGGTTGCGTGTGCTGCACAAGGGAAGTGCCACGTGTCTGTGGGGTCTGCTTTGTTATTTCCTTTTATTGCATATGTGTTTTTGTGTTCCCAAAATGTTGCTGTGGCTGCGAGTTGTCGTTTCTCAGTGTATATTGCATACCATGCGCTTTACTTGCCTTACTGCATGCTCAAGGCGTCCAGTTTGCTTGACCAGGTGAGTACAGGCATGTTCGGGCTTTGCGTGAACTCCCAACGTGTCAATCTCAACAAATACCCTTTAACCCCTTCTTATGCGCCCGCTCAACGGGTGCCTGCCTAGCACTTTTCAAGTTGCAGCACACATATGAGAAGGTGGTTATTGTCGGTAATTGCTTACAGCTGTGATGCTCGCAATTTCTCTTGTTGCAATCTTGCGGCATCTGCCTTGAGACATTTTCTGCTTGATGGTGCTCTGGTTGCAGGTCACGGTACGCCTCCGGAGTGTCTATTCTCTGCACATCTGAAAAATCACAATCTCGGAGATAAAGTTCGAAGGCTGGACAGAGGCAAATACCATGGCTAATAGTTGGCATTCATATCTACAACAGTTTAGAAATGCGAATTGCAATATAGAACATGCATTTCTATCATGCCTGTGAAGTTTTGAATCATGAATAGCAGAATGTACCATATCAATGCTATCCTGTGAAAGCACTGGTCAACTCACAGGGCAACAAGTCATGATAACGCTGATTAGCTTTGTAGCTCACTGGAATTGTGGCAGCATCAGTACGTCTCATTATAACAAAAACGCGAAGTATACATATAGCTAAGTCACTTAACAAGTCATTAACTTCATAAGTCTTCATGGAACCTAATGTGGGCATCACAATTTGAACCTGACCGGTTTTATACCCCTTCCATCTTGTTGAAATGTTTAGGTGCACCCGATTCCAGCAATACCCTTACACGATTATCAAAGTCCTTATTGTGCAGAATAACATTAGAAGTCATAAAGCAAAATTCAAATACCTACACCTAATTCTCAGCACATTTCTAAAACTGTCGTATTTGAATCTGTGCTAGTGGGAACTAAATTCAAAGCTGAGGGGCCACTACCATCGCGTCAGGGCGTCCTCCAAAGTTCAGCTTTCGAAAGCCCCTCGATTGCACAGTGGATGGTACAAAATAAGTTTTGGACGCACCCTCACGTGTTGGAAACGCCCGGCGCGCACGGCGCCGACGCGTGACGCGAGGCTAGAATATGGGAGCTGCACCAGCGCGTCTGGACGTGACGGCGCGAGGCTTTTCAGCACACGCTGCGCCGACGTCAGGGCGAGACTGTCTAGACTCGACGCCATGTCATTGACCAGACGTCTCTCGCCGACGGCCAAGCTAGGTAGCAATCGACTTATAGGGTCATCATTTTATTATTATATCCATGCAGGGTGTGTTACGAATCCATACTTTGCAAATTGCACCAACCGAGGAAACTTTGCCATGCGAGCTCGAAGTCCTCGTAGAGTTTGGGGCAATGGCGCAACGGTGCATGGGCAGAAATAGGCGCGGCAACGGTGCCCGCGACGCGAAAATATGACATTAGGCGCCGCACTATAGCGATGTTTCAAATGCCACACAATAAGCACTGCTACGTGTTCGCAGTAGGCCGGGTACCCGGGTTACCCGTGGGCTAGTGCTCAAGGTTCGATATCGGCCGTGCCGATATTCGATCGCCAATAAGTATTGATTGAATGTCAGACGTGAAAACAACAGACCTGGGAAATCGATCGGTATCGATCGAATGTGAGTGTAAAACAAATAGATAAATCGGTAGATGACGCAAGCAAAAAAAAAGGTATGTATCGCGAATCCAAAGCGCGAACATAATTAGAATCGATCCAAGGCGCAGGTGGATGTGGCAAGGCGTGATGCAGAACTGCGTTCTGGGCCAAGCCACAGACACATGGCACCCATGACATACCGGTAAAGTGGCATCTAAGAATTAGTTGTTATTGCTAAAATCGTCTTTCGACCCGCGGGAAAAACAGGTTCAGACACCTCGGAGGTCCGCAGATGCGCACCCATCCTACGTGGCAAAATAGGCGGCGCGCTTACAAACATTTTATTTTCAAGTCACCAGAAAACAGTTTTGACCCTGCAGGTGCACCGAAGTGGCTTCAATATTTTGTTTGTTGAGAAACAAAGCAGCGTTTCGCTCGCACTGACCTCTTTTTACAAACTTATCAGCTGACGCGAACTGGTTTAGTGAAAATTCCACAACATAAAGATCCGATCTTTTTTTCAAATTTCAGATGAGCCTGTTTAGAAAACTTTTGGTGTTGAGGAATTTCGAGTCCAGGTCTCAATTGATAGAAGTTGCCCCCTTCCGCTGAAGACGCGAGGGCCACTGTGCAAGCCCTGAATGTCCGCTCATAGGCTTGAACATGCATGGTGTGCTCTGTACGTCATCGCTTAGCCTGTAATTTTGTCACAAGCTTTTTCAACCTGACAGGAAGGGTTTTCCGTCTTCTCTGACAGGGGGCAGTGTGTCCAGAGAAAAAAATTCTGGCGGGACCTCCGTGTCCATCGTTGTGTTTCTTGTGGCTCATGTGTTTCACGCCAAACTAAGTCGAACTAGCAAAACAATTGCCATCGTTTTCAGCAACATCGAAATAGGTAATAAGGATATCAATATCAATATTATGCATTGTGATTTTTTCAAGCCATACCCAAATACCCTAAATGAAGCTTTTGCCCCTCAGGGGTAGGGTATTTATGCGGGAATAGATTAACCAAAAATGGGGAATATAAAAAAGTAATAATGTTATTCGGGAATAGATTAAATGTCACAGGTCACCATGCATGCGAGCCGCCTGAACCATTTTTAACCGAAAAACAAAGAGCACACCTTTTGTCGGGCACACTCTAGTGCCATGGAAGACATGGAGAAAACCTTGGAGTTCGCTAGCCCATGGAAGCAAGGCCGAGAAATATTTGAGGCTTCAGATGACGAGGAAGCTATTGAGGAACGCCTTAGCAAGCGGACGCGGGTGCATACGCATGTCGTGGGGCTGTCCTTACTTCGTGATTTGCCTCTCGACAGTTGTTTGAAAAAAGTTGGCGAATTGTGTCCTAGTGGCTTCTCCAACAGTAACGCACATAGATATATTATTTAGACTCCTGGGGATTTTTGGAGCTCTTGATTGAGCCGATCCGTGGCCGCATCAGCTCAGTTTGCAGTCGCGACTGCGAGCTAAGCCGATATGCCCTTATAACTTTCATGCACATTGCATAAAAACTCAAACAGCGGAGGGGTTCTCGTGCGTTCTAGTCCACGAGACTTGGCACAGATATTGCTAACAGCAATATTGGTGCACCCTCAAACGCACAACCTCTGATGTAAGCTATGCGCAAAATGCGTGCTACACATCATGCGGCAGGTTTGGGTTTGGGTTTGCATGTACCCAAACCCAAACTAGCCAAACAGCAAAGGGCTTCCCGTGAGTTCCAGCGCGTGTAACTTTGCAAAAGCATTACTAACTAAGATATATATATTTTTTATTTTTTTAAGTCGCCAAAAGCCCAAGGCCTCAAAAGCCTTGTGCACGAAGCCATCAATTTATTTCTTTGGCAGATTTATTGGGTTTGTGTTCGAGTGTACCCAAACCCAATACATGCCAAACTGAAAAATACCTCCCGTGCATTATAGCGTGCGAAGCTATGCACAAATGTTTACAAAATATATATGTGTCCGGAGGCACGGCATAAGCCAGTATACTTGAGCCGATGTGTGTCACCAAGAGTAATCAGGGGTTGACGAGGTGACAGTGAAGTCAGGCTTAAGATTACGGTGCGAATGAGTATCGGATGTCTGGGGGATGACAGTATGATAGTATGACAGTACAGCGGTATGACAGTACGGTATGACCGTCATCGGGTCTGCCTGTCTACGAGACATCCGAATCTAAGGTGTTACATCGTATCAGATCGAGATATTATCGGGTCAGAAGTGAACGGTGCATCGTGACATGATGTCGGGTAGCCGGGTCGGTTGACCAGGTTGCCGTGTTACGGAGTTAAATGGAGCACTTGAGAAGTGTACGGTCTTCAGAACTCAGATCGTAACGAACGTCGACACCTAACTAATCTGGCCCTGTTCCAGTGATATAATGCAAAAAGAATATTGTACCTTTACATGTTCAAACAAAAATATCTTCTGAGTATATTAGTCTAGTGCCCCGGCACAATTGGTATCAGTGTGCTGTGAGTCCGCCCCTGCGCAACTCGCCCACGGACCTACGATAACTCACGATATACTGCAGGGGGAGAGCTGAACTTTGGGGAACCTTGGCGCAATCTTTACGTCTTAAAAACTTTTTTTCGAGAAAGGAAGCTCAACAACGTTCCCAAACATCACGAAAAAGCAGTATACAGGTTCCTTAGGGGGAGGGGTGTGATCCCGATGTGATCCTGTTTTCTAGGAATTTATTTTCACGTTTTCGGCGATAACTC
The DNA here is from genome assembly GCA_001247695.2 of Cymbomonas tetramitiformis. Lineage (NCBI taxonomy): Eukaryota > Viridiplantae > Chlorophyta > Pyramimonadophyceae > Pyramimonadales > Pyramimonadaceae > Cymbomonas > Cymbomonas tetramitiformis. Next base: position 11,214 of record LGRX02000627.1, on the reverse strand, counting down.
AAGTTCTAGACATCCATTTGCCACGATTCTTCGTATACCTTATATTATGGAACTAGGTGGATGATATGGCACCTCATTATCACTCACACCGTATGTGCACACATGAATATATGTGACCCATCATCACCATACTTAAGGAATTTCTGTCGAGCAACTGCTGGGGGCATTGTTGGGCATGTGCCATGAACATACCAGTCTGCCACATGTTACTTCACTATGTACAGTTACAAGGTGGTGTGCTGGATTCGGTGTGTCACCCGTTATAGCGGGGGTCACCAGTCTCCAAACGAAGGATTGTACCAGTACTCGTACAATACTCGGTGATAGATCCCTAGGTCGAGACTTCTCATTTGGTTTATCGGTTTTGATTTAACGGACTTGGATGCGACACTACCCAAAACAATCTCTATACAATAACACGAAGCTGTATATCTAACAACGTACGTTGTCGTCACCGCTGCAGGTGATGGGAACGGAGATATATATATATGATAATATAACTTATATATATCACGGTCTTCGAACGAACGAAGCTGGACAGCGGAGGTCCCGGAGGTCACAACAAACTAAGATGAGATAATAAAAGGTAGGCTATTTAATTTAGAATATTTTTTCATAAGTTTAGAATACCCCATTTTATCGTTAATTTAGAATAAGTTTTCTTTATGTCATCCGGCTATGACCGGTGCATGCATCCATGACGTTGTACCTGTACCTGTTGAGCTATCCCCATGCCATGCGAAATATTACACTGAAGAGTTGTCTTGCCGTGATGTCCATATGTCCGAATGGAACCAAAAACCGTTCGATTAAAATCGAACGGTTTTTGGTTCCATTCGGAAAGATTCACGGCCGTGAATCTAAAAGTCACGGCCGTGATTAACGACTCTTTACGCATAATGACTTTTATTATTTGCCATCTTTGCCACAATAGACACTCACGGCGTGTTCTGCTTGACAAAAAGTAAGTAACTTGAAGCCTTGAGCTTCAACTTACTGAAAGATATGTATCTTGGCAGTATGTGTGCCAAGTTTCGTGCTCTAGGACGCACGGGAAGCCCTCGGCTGTTTGGCATCTTTGGGTTTGGGTGTCACGTTCGAACCCAAACCCAAAACATCTGCCTTAGAAATAGATTGCGCGTTTCGCGCAAAAGTAACTTGAAGCCTTGAGCTTCAAGTAACTCAAATATACGTATCTTGGCAGTATTCGTGCCAAGTTTCGTGCTCTAGGACGCACGGGAAGCCCTCGGCTGTTTGGCATCTTTGGGTTTGGGTGTCACGTTCGAACCCAAACCCAAAACATCTGCCTTAGAAATAGATTGCGCGTTTCGCGCACAAGTAACTTGAAGCCTTGAGCTTCTGGTAACTTAAATATGTGTACCATGGTAGTATTCGCGCCAAGTTTCGTGCGTTAGGACGCACGGGAAGCCCTCGGCTGTTTGGCATCTTTGGGTTTGGGTGTCACGTTCGAACCCAAACCCAAAGCATCTGCCTTAGAAATAGATTGCGCGTTTCGCGCACAAGTAACTTGAAGCCTTGAGCTTCTGGTAACTTAAATATATGTATCTTGGCAGTATTCGTGCCAAGTTTCGTGCTCTAGGACGCACGGGAAGCCCTCGGCTGTTTGGCATCTTTGGGTTTGGGTGTCACGTTCGAACCCAAACCCAAAACATCTGCCTTAGAAATAGATTGCGCGTTTCGCGCAAAAGTAACTTGAAGCCTTGAGCTTCTGGTAACTCAAATATACGTATCTTGGCAGTATTCGTGCCAAGTTTCGTGCTCTAGGACGCACGGGAAGCCCTCGGCTGTTTGGCATCTTTGGGTTTGGGTGTCACGTTCGAACCCAAACCCAAAACATCTGCCTTAGAAATAGATTGCGCGTTTCGCGCACAAGTAACTTGAAGCCTTGAGCTTCTGGTAACTTAAATATATGTACCATGGTAGTATTCGTGCCAAGTTTCGTGCGTTAGGACGCACGGGAAGCCCTCGGCTGTTTGGCATCTTTGGGTTTGGGTGTCACCTTCGAACCCAAACCCAAAGGCAAAGGCATAGGACAGTTTCGTAGATTCTGTCCCGATGCCTTTGCAACCTCGCTTGCTAACTCATATTACAATGAATATTCAACATTCAAGCGTTGGATACCCCACGCCAACGGGAAGCGCTCGGCTGATTTGTTATTTGGGTATGCGCACCCAAATGACAAAAAACGCATCTTTGAAACTCGTTAGTTTCAAAGATGCGTGGCCGATGCCTTCGTGCTTATGTGTGTTAATCCATATGAAATATTCCATGGAATAAATGTGAATATCCCGCACAAACGGGAAGCGCTCGGCCGTTTTGTAAAATTAGGGTGCACCCAAAATACAAAACGCATCTTTGAAACTCGGAAGTTTCAAAGATGCTTGCCGGTCGCGTGCAGCGGTAAAAGGCAAGTCAAAGGGTTTAGAATCTAGAAGAAGTACAGGGGCCTTTTTTCAAGCAGGACACGCCGTGAGTGTCTATTACAACGGCGCCCACCATTATCACAAGCGAGACAAACCTTCTTAAAGCTTTTTGGAGGCTTCCTCATGATGGCACCAGCGGGAACGAGAGCGTTTGACCTGTGTGCACATTATTTGAACACGAGTCGTGAAAAGGACCACCGGTCATAGCCGGATGACATCAAGAAAACTTATTCTAAATTAACGATGAAACGGGTTATTCTAAGATTAAGAAAACTTATTCTATATTAATTATTTTTCCATAATAAAATACTTAGGTTGTGTTATTATCGCAGAGTAGCGAAACGGACACACGGACAGGCAAGATGCAAGTGACACCACATGCAGAGAAGAAGGCTTTCTTTTTTTGAAGCGGCCCGCATTTGGAAGTTTTTCTGGCCCAGTTTCGGCCAGCCCGGCCAATTTTGAAATTTGCCCGCCGCAGGCGCAAAATTTTAATTTTAAGTATGGCAAGATCATAAAAATCGCACAATTTTCACGAAAATTTTCATAATCGGGACCCTTGAGAGACGGCCCGCATCCAACAATCAAGCGGCCCGCAACCGGCCCGGGCTGATTTCAAACGGCCCCGGGCCGGCCCCTCACGGTAAGCCTTCTTCCCTGACCACATGGCGAGGGGTGACACAGGAAGAGACAGTCACCCCCAATTTATGGGGGGGGCAAAAGTCTGTCTCCCCGTGACACCACCTCACCCCGAAGGCGTGAGGTGCCACGACGCAAGCTGGCCAAGGCGGTCCTAACATCCTACGGTTGGCCATAAAGGCAAAACCCTAACAAAGCAAGTATCATGCGAGACCCAAAGGGGCCTTTTTCAACCCAGCTAGTACGGCTACGCCAACGCTGGTCTCAACATGCATGCTCTAGGGGCTTACGCCCATGCACGTGCTGCGGGGATGTCTACTCCCGCAGGCCTACAGAGGCTACTAGGCTCCAGCGTGCGAGGGTGGATGGCGACGGAATCCTCGATCGTGGATGGAGTCGAGCGCCGCTGGGATGTCGTCAACCAATGCCCACGCGGTGCAGCGCCATGATGCATGGCACCACCAGAGCGAGTGCGGGGACGAGGACACCCTGAGGGGGGCGAAGGTGGAAAATGCGGCGTGTTCCTACTCCGCTGCACACGAGTGCGAAAGCAGAGAGGAGAATCGGTGGGATGGGTTTCGTAGCACCACCACACGCCACGACGCAGGCAGTGGCCACGCAAGCAAGGGGCACGCAGGGTGGAGGGGAGAGTGGAGGCCGCTGCGGACGCAACTCGGTGTGGTCAGAGTTCTCGTCATTGGCGAAGGCGATGGACTCGCGATGTTGGTGTCTGGCGCATAAGCACCACCAGACACCACCAGACCATAGCCAGGGGTAAGATGATGTCGACGTACTGTAGTCGGAGATATATATGCCACCACTGAACGCACAGCGGCCATACGCGCATGCTGACGTGCGGTGGACATGGGCGCAGACCGCAGGCTATAGAATTCCGCTGTCCCCCAAAAGCCAAAAAAAGATGGTTTGATAAAGGCTTTAAACTTGTTTTCAGATTCCCGCATAACACTATCCCGTTCATCCCACATGGCTATTGGACGGGTGATGACCCTTACGTTCTTCCAGCGGTGGTGGATGCTATACGGATGACTTTTCGGATGTTGCCATTATAGCTATAGACAGTGCACCTAGTGATACCCAACCAGCCTTTGACTGGAGGCCTACACAGAAAAAGATTGCCTCCCAGATGGTTCCTTAATTAACGTCCTTCCCAACTCTAAAGTCACGAAGAAGAGGCTAGAGTACACAGGAGTTAGCCCTGATATTTGGAAAGAAGTTACGAAAGAGACAAGGTACTTCCCTCTTCGCTCTGTCCATGGCCCACTCAAGACCCTCCTCATCATCAGAGTTATATTGAGTCCTATTATGGTGGTCACTACGACATGACAATCACCAATGCAAATTTCAAGTCCTTCATGAGCACTGTGAAATGGCCCAAAGCTCTTACACTCATGGGATATTTCCCTCCTCTTTTTGGCACTGTTCTCAACACGATAGGTGTTCCCCGTAGTAAGATTAAACCACTCCTCAAGAAACTTTCAAGAATTTGCAGGCAACACACCAAAAACAGGCGAGACGTGTTTCTGTCAAACACAACCACCACCTTAAACACTGACCCACATACAGTTGACATCTCAAGCAATGAAACCATGACAGAAACAGAAGCCGTACAACAATCAAACGATTTCCTTCAAACCCTCTTGCAATAATTTTCAAAAGACTTGCAATATAGGATGTGTTGGGAGCTGGGAGTGTAAACTCCCGGCCCCCAACGAGACTCCAAGGGAGCCCCCTCCTCCCCCTCCACCCCCCTGTCCCCCCGCCCACCTGGCCACCTTCCTCAACGTCTCCAAAGACCCCCTTAATTCTTCGACTTCCTCCCCACCCTCAGATTCAGCCACCCCTCCACTCACCCGGCCATGGCTGCTTCTCCATCCTCTAGAGTAATTTATTGCCTAGCACTCAGCTTTTTCTCTAGATGTCACCCCGCTGATAAGCGGGTTGAGCCCTTTTTGCGGGCGCGCTGTAGCAGAGGGAGTAGCCCCTGGTGTTTTCACTAGCCTGCTTTGCAGGGATACTGCACTCTCAAGACTTTGTCCCCTTTGCTAGCGTAAATGTTTTATTATCATTATTATTATTCTGCGAGTGAAAGATAGGGTTTCAAGGCGAAACGAAACTCCAACTTTTCGTAAAAAATGATAATTTCAAGTGATGAAAAGGTAAAATTGGGGTAGATTTTGACGCTGAAAACGGCGGTCGCGTCAGAAACGTCGTGCGGTAAGCCAATTTTGCTGCAGTTGAGGTGCTGCTGGCCAGAGTGTAAAGTAGGTTTAAGTGATATGTTGTTCCATCGCGACACTGAACACGTGTCGAGAAAACAATGTAGAAGCGAATGCCGCGCTCAAAGCCCGCCGTAGAAGTCAAGCATGTGGTGAATTCTACTCGAACAAGATGTGGCTTGACGCGCTCAAGGTCGTCGTCAAAGCAAAACGTCGCGGATGTCGCGATGTCGTTGTTGGACGTGCAGATGCCGCACGCGAAGTCCGGGAACTGGTTCCGTTCCGGGGAGACGACCGGTGCTTCAGGAGGCACGCGGAGTCAGATGCGTCGGTGAGCAATGCGCTCAGCCGGGTGTGAGTAGCTTGTTCCGCTACGATAACCGCTGGTTCCGCGGGATCAAAGTAAGATGAAATCTGAAACCACCACTGAATAGTCACGGGGAAGCCGATTTCCCCCCCACTGTATGGGGGCCTGCTTCTCCTTGTTTCACCCCTCGCCCTGAGTGCCTGTCATTTTGTCATCTGCCACCGCTCCGACCGTTCCGCACCGCACTCGATAAAGCACCTAAGTATTTTATCTTATGCAGTTTTTAGACCGACCGGATCACCACCTGTGTTTCCTGTGTTTCAGCGATATATATCCCTTATATATATATATATATATATATCACTCCTTTCGTCAGGTTATGGGCCGTACCACTTCGGTGGTGGTTCATTCGTCGCGTCTTTGACTCGCTTCGGCCTGGTGTGCCGATTCTACAACCTCGCAAGACCCGCCTCGTGAACCGTATGTTGCGAGACCCGCCTCGTAATTGCCTAAGTACGGATTTTTGGTCTGGGGTACCATCTCGGCCTGGAGCGCCGACCTCTGCCTAATCCTTCCGTTTCGGTTCCCATCACCGGACGTTCCTTTGATTCTCGAGCCATCTCATGAGTCACCTGCTCCAATTTTGCGCTGGAGCCGCATTGTTGATCCTACTGTGGAGTACCCTCGCTCCGCTGGAGCACCGACAACCGTTATCCCGTTTTTATCCCATTCGCGACTGAATTCATTTTGAAAGCCGTAACTAGCCCTCTCCATCCCCAACGTCCTTCGACACTCTGGCCAGCAGCGCCTCTACTGCCGGAGAACCGCTTTACCGTACGGCGTTTTTGACGTTACCACCATATTCCTCGTCAAAAACTGCCCCAAATTGACCTTTCGATCGTTCGATTCGCTTAATTCTACGCGAAGATACCTTTTCGCTTGGGAACCCTATCTTGGGGTTTGCAGAATTCTGCAGACTGCTGCAGAGTTCTGCAGCTGTCATGTCCACAAAACGTCAGCGTGCACGTATGGCCGCTGTTCGTTCAGCGTTGCTCTCTCTCCGAGTGCATCGACATCCTTTTACCGCTGGTTATGTTCTGGTGGTGCCTGGTGGTGCTTGCGCACCAGGCACCAATCACAACGACAACATTCTGGACGACAACGACGAGACCAATGACTTCCACGACTTCGTCTCGCCACTTCCCTTACCTTCGCCTTATGCCCCCAGTGGTCGCCATCTGGTGGTGTCTGGTGGTGCTAGAGACATGGCAGGGTCCGAAGGCTGGTGCACGGCAACGTGGAGCTGAGCAGGTGTCATCTCACCGTCGGGGCAGTCCCCATCGTCAGGGTCCTGGTACGAGTTGAAGCGGTTGACGGCGTCGTAGTACTGCTCCTCCGAGCGGCCACATGAGTCCCAGATAGCCCACTCCGACTCAGTCCACGGCTCCTCACTGTCAACTGCAGAGTGCGGCACCACGGCAGCCGCTTGGGCCGCGGGGAGGTCAAGCGGTGCCTCCCCGAGCTCCAATGAGTAAGAATACAAGCATGACTCGTAAACCTCCTCCTCCGGATCGAGGAAAGCCTCATCCAGCTCTGACAGGATGTCCGCAATCGGCGTGCCCTCGGGGTGGAACCCCGCCACATGCGCACTCTGCACCCCTCCAGGGCAATCACGGCGGAAGTGAGGGCCGCCGCAGTCCCAACACTGGACCGTGTGGCGGCCCTGTGCATCCCGGGTCACCCTCAAGGCAGTCGGTGAACCACCGGATGCAGGCTGCCGCTGCCCCTGAGTCCGCGGTGGAGGGGCATGAGGGGAAGGGTGAGAGCCCTTCCTGTGCCCCTTCATGTTCTGCTGTCGATTCTTCCCGCCGCGGGCCGGTCTGGCGCGGGGAGCTGTACCCCTGTCGCCCCCAGACCGGTGAGCACCCTGTCCGGACGCCTGCGGCTGAGCATCTCGAGTCTGTGGCGGGTGTGTGGGCTCGTCACGCCTGCGGCCACCAACAATGCGAGTCTGCGGGATGCCCGCACGGGCCATAAGGGCGGCAGAAGGGGACTCCCCAGAGAGGAGTGAGGCCGCCAACGCGGAGACCCCATCCGTTTTCTTCTTCTCTTTAAGCAGCTTCTTCTCCTCTGTCCGCTGCTGGTGAAAGGCCTTCACGGCCAACGTGAACTGCTGAATGCCGAGAGCCCGCTTCTCCCTGCCCTCGGCCGTCTTTGAACTCCACTCCTGCAGAAGACCCTTATAATATACAGGGCACATGCGAAGGGTGAGGAGGTCCAAGGCGAACCCCACACCCCACACATCGTCAGGATCTATACCAGGTCTGAGCTCGGACCGGACAGCGGTGTGGTGCTGCATGAAACCCTTAATATAGGGCTCGGGGTCAACATCCTCCAGCAGCTCGATCGCCGGCGCTGTCTCGAACAAGTAACCATGGGACACCCACGGTCTGCGTCGTCTGGCGACAGCCCGGCAGATGACGAGCCATGCACGGCGTCCATCATCCGGAGACACCGTAAGGCCGACTCCTCAATGAGCCGAAGGCATGATCCTCGCACCAATGACGTAAGGATGCGGTAAAGGATACGAGTGGCCTCAGGGAGAACAGAGGTAGTGAGGTCAGTCGGATGAAATACCGTGGCAAACTGAAGATTGAAGTCAGTCAGCTGGGTTTTTACCGCCTGAGTGAAGCGGTCCAAGGCGACCTCACGAGGCACTTGACCCTTGATTTTGTCGATGTCGAATACCCACTCCGAGGCTTTGATGTGGGTGGGACGGCACTGGTCACGAACTTGCTGAATGATGCTAGCTCGGTGACCGGGCTCGCGGAGAATGGTCTGGCAATCCTTAAGGAACTCCCTGATAACCACAGCACCGCCGGTCTCATCACCCGCAAGCGGGCGATTCTTCACAGGTGTAGGGGGCACAGGCTCCTCAGGGCCGTCGCTGAAGGGAAGTGCCCTCCGCGTGTCGATCCCAGCCGGGACCGGCGTGGTAAATCCATCCGAAGAATCCATGGTAGCCATGGCAGCCGTAAGCGAAGCACCGACGCGATGAAACCCTAACGATAAGGGTGAGCCCCCTTCAAGGAAGGGGCCAAATCTGAAATAAATTCAAAATCTGCTCCGATGCCCACGAAACTCGGTAACACAGCCGGGATTGGCGAAGTAAAAATACCCTCCAAAGGAAAATGTCTGAGCCCAAGTGCTCCGTAAGTTATAATAATAATAATAAAACATTTACGCTAGCAACGGGGACAAAGTCCTGAGAGTGCGGTATCCCTGCAAAGCAGGCTAGTGAAAACACCAGGGGCTACTCCCTCTGCTATAGCGCGCCCACAAAGGGGCTCAGCCCACTTTTCAGCAGGGTGACATCTAGAGAAAAAGCTAAGTGCTAGGCAATAAAAAACTCTAGAAGATGGAGAAGCTGCGAGAAAGACAAATCCTACTGTCCGGCTAAGCTCGCTGAATATCAAACAGATAAACACATAACTAGTGTCTGGCCGAGGCTTTATGCTCTCGGAAACCCAGACAGTGAAACAAGTCTGTACTACTGTACTGTACTACTGTACAGTACAGTGCTAGGATGTCACGGACACGAGACGGAAGCAGGGTCAGGCTAGGGGCTAGTCAGAGCCCATAATAACTAAGCCTAAACCCGAAGTCCAGCATTATTGCAGGAGGGTTTGAAGAAAGTCGTTTGATTGTTGCACAGCTTCTGTTTCTGTCATGGCTTCACTGCTCGAGATGTCAACTGTATGCGGGTCAGTGTTTAAGGTGGTGGTGGTGTTTAACATAAACACGTCTCGCCTATTTTTGGTGTGTTGTCTACAAATTCTTGATAGTTTTTTAAGAAGAGGTTTAATCTTGCCACAGGGAACACCAATCGTGTTGAGGACAGTACAAAAAAGAGGAGGGAGGTATCCCATGAGTGTGAGAACTTTGGGCCATTTAACGGTGTTTATGAAGGGCTTGGAATTTGCGTTGGTGATTGTCGTGTCATGGTGACCACCATAATAAGGCTCAATATCACTCTGATGATAAGGGGGGTCTTGAGTGCATCTGGAATTCGGCGTTCAGTTCTGAATGCGTAATCGACTGTTCCCCGTTCCCCCCCGTTGCGGAGCGCTCGTGTAACAAAGACGACACGTCACGATCCCCGTTCATGCATCGCCTGAGAGCGTGCTCATAACGATGGTGATGATCCGCGATCCGCGTTCTCGTTTCGCTTTGGATCGTAAACCGTCATCGGAAATCCCGAACGCACTGCACCGTTTCTTCGCGTTCCAGTAATCGATGACATCAGAAATGTCAATGACATCAGATGTCAGCAGAAATGTCACTGGCGCGCCATGGCGCATGGACACAGTATCGTGAGCTCTTGACTTCCCATTTAGTCTTACGTGCGTCTCCGAATTTTGAAAGCACGTGAGCCGAAAACCATACTGCAAACTCTGATTAGATCAGCCTAGATAATTTGATTGTATTGTGTTGCTAGTATAAAATAGTTTCTGATATTTTCGCGTACCGTATATTTTCAGCAGGTGGTTGGTCATAGCGTGGTCGCCGCAAGCAAGATGCGTTTGGTGTTTACGTAACCCACACACCCACGCACTTTGTCGCTTGCCCAAAACTATGATTTACCCCATAATTTTCGTGCGAGATTTTGAGAGTAGATCCTGCCTGCGCACCTATTTTCCTTTCGTAATTCACTTACAGTGTTCGCAGATGAAGTCCATGAGCACGTTTTCGAAAATGGTTGGAAGCAGTTGGTCACACACGGAATGAGCGGACATCATTCCCGCCAGGTGCGCTCACAACCTTTTAGTAAGATCGGAAAGCTGGATCAACCTGCGCACCTTGAATCATAGTGATATCTTGAAGGGCAGGTGAGTTGGTATAGGGACGCGCGACATTTGATGTGGGGCTAGGAGCTCCCACGTTACGTGATGATTAAGTGATTTTTAAGTACTTGTTTTGTGTGCGTTATCTGCCTTTAGGCTAGCTAGTTGGAAAAATGTGCTTTCAAATTGAATTCTTCGATAGAATTTTACAAGTGTGTGTGCCTGTTTGCTTGTTTTTACTGGATCGTGAAAAACTGGGCCTTTTTAGCTTCTAAAAAGGCCCAGTCTAGGTTCCAAGTGTCGCAACTCAAAATTGCATGACAACCGCCCCATGGCTCTTGGCGAGGAGGCGGGATATAAATATCCGACGCACCGATCCCAGTTACCACCCCAATTGCTTTTGGGCTCTGGTGGTGTGGAAACACTGGGAATCTAAGGTATGTCTCCATGCTTTCCGTAGCATGTCTTTTGCAGTCATTGCTACTACAGTTAGTAGCAGTGCAACTTGTAGCGCGATTTGCACTTGCATAAATTGCGAGTATCGTGATATAGGTGCTTGTAGTTTTTAAGGTCCGACGATGCGAACTTTGTTTTAGATAGACAGTTCGCTCAAATGAGGCTGGGAGTGCGTTAGCCTTCGGCACGCCCTGGGGTGAAACCCAACCCAGCCAATTTAAGGTACGCTCTTGTCCTTGTTTGAGCTTTTTATTGCATCTCACTTGGTTTAGTCTTTCTTTTAATTA